>CAKNXH010062852.1:0-37515 GCA_932178445.1 Andricus quercusramuli | reverse complement strand
ATCAGATGCCCTGTGTTTCGCTGAGGAAAAGTCAAAGTCGAAAAATGGAACTCGATTTTCTATACTTCGTGACTAAAAAGAAGGAATACAATTTCATGATATTCATCGAAAAGCAATCGATTTTTGATTTTTTTGAATACAGTTTGGATCAATAAATTCAGGAAATGGCGAGGAATCTTCAAAACTCGTCCAAAATTTTGAATTTACATGTTTTATTTACAAAATATTTGATTTTTCCCCGTAACGCCTACTGCCGAAACTTCATTCTCCGGCATTCCCCTTCACATCCAAAAAAGTAAGGTACCAGCGGGTTCCTTGGAATGTCTACTTTGACGCAAGGGTGCTCACTTTTGCTCGAATTCATATCCTGCTGAAGAAACAACAAATAACTGCGAGCTCACACATGGAGTCGTCCACGCGTAACAGCGCACGGCGCTGCAAATTCTCACATACACTAGAGTCCCGCTATACTGGCCGTTTCGGAGGTACACTCGATGGCCTTCACACTGTTTCGGGACTCTCCGAACCGTCCTTCTTATCCTTCTTGCTTGTGGCTTCTTATAGTGCCGAATCGTAAACATCGCAACTCCGCTGACCTTGCAAGCGCCTCTCTCTCGCAGGACTCTAGTGTATAATATATATTTGGAATTTCGTCTCTATGACTACCGCTGGATTTTTCCAGTGTCTTTTCTGAAATATATATTGAACGAGATCCGAATGAATGGATTCATCTTGTTTTTCTCCTCAAAAGATACTAGATTCCCGTAATACCCTAAGTGTAAGTTTTTTAGAAACTGAAAGCTGCACGAAGCTTATAGCTTCTTGTCGTCCGCTTCTCGGCCTCATTTCCATTTATTGATAAATGAATATTTATTGATTTATTCAATATGGCAACATTTACGAAACGTGAGATTTTCGAAAAAATTCCAAGTGATGAAGCAAGAGAGACTGCTGTTGTATATCTTGGATAAATTGAATATTGATGGACAAAAAGTAAAAACTGAAGACTTGGAACGTTTGACAGTTTCTGTCTCAACTCTTGTTACACAGAGAAAACATAAATACAAAGCCTCTCGTAGGATTGAAGTAAGATTTGAAGCATATAATGCAGATTGGCTGAATTCGAATTTTCTCGTTCCTGAATTGAGATTGGAAACTCTTGACCGTAAGCCTCCGAAAGGTGGTCGCCCAAGTGTTGATTTTGCGGCAATGTCGGATAGATCAAAACGACGAAAAATAGCACAAATGAGTGAAAAATTTAAGAATGACTTCTATACTACAAAAAGAAAATCTGAGGATAATTATATATGGTTTCTGCGGGTGCTGATTCCGAATCTGCCGTCAGAATTTCAAAAAAAAAAAATGGCAATTCCAATATGGCGGTCAAGCATTTGAAAAAATCGTTGAAATTACATGAAACGTGGCATCCAAGGGTTTTCGAGGGCGCTGATTCCAAATCTGATGTCAGAATTCCAAAAAAAGAAATAGCCGATTCGGTATATGTATGCATGTATATCATTAAGCCATTTCCCTTTCGGGATAGGCCTGACACTACCCGATTCGAATAGTGTTTCTAGGTGGATAGTTTCTTGTAGTAAATAACTACAAGTGTGGGCTCACCACACCCACGACGAGCCAACAGCACGCCGATTTCCCGAGCGGTCACCCATCCAAGTACTAACCGCTCCCAACACTGCTTAACTTCAGTGATCTAACGAGAACTGGTTTTTTCAGCGTGGTATGGCCGTTGGCCATATATATATAATGTTTTGAAATACTCGTCCGCCATATTCGATTCGCCATTTTGTTTTTGAAAATGATGACTTAAGATTTGAAATCAACACCCTCAAAAACCCCTAGATACCACTTTTTAAGTATATTTAATAATTTTTTGAAATACTTGTCCGCCATATTGGAACCACCATTCTGTTTTTTGGAATTTTGGCGCCAGATTCGGAATCAGCGCGCTGGAAAACCCCTAAATACTGGGTTTGAAGCTGATTCAATAATATTTTGAAATACTCGTCCGCCATATTGGATCCGCCATTATGAATTTGTAATTTTTGACATCAAATTTGAAATAAGCGTTCCTAAAAACCCCAGTATACCAAGTTTTAGATGAATTCGACATAAAATCGAATTTTGGCCACTTTTTGTGGTTCCTGGCCCACTGTGTCCTGGTATGTGATGTGGAACCCACGCCAAATCATCCCTTAATTTTAGAAAATTCAATACAATTACTCTTATTCTAAAACTCGCCAGGTTTTCGGTGATACTGGTGGCAGTTAATGCCAAAAGAGCAGAATAGTACATTTCGTAACTAGTGCGTACTGACAGCCTTTTTGAAACAAGCGCAATGTTTTTGTAACGAGTCGTAGGTAAGGGCGCCGTAGGCGCCCGAACCGGAGACGAGTTACAAAAACGGCGCGAGTTTCAAAAAGGAAGGTCGTCAGTCCGCAGGAGTCACGAACGATACTTTTCAGAACAAAATCATAAATGGCGTGATTTGATTGTCTCCATGGAAAAATGCAAAATCACGTTTTGAGTCGGCGAAGGTACGCATGAGCTCTGCTGCGTTTTTGTTCTAGCGAGCGTGAATGAGACAACAAAGTATAATGTGTGAGGCGATAAGAACACGCTATACTCTTCGTTAGAAATATCGACTCACTAATCCGCCACGAATTCTCTTTCTATCTTTGTCTACGACGATCTTTCTCTAGCCAAATCTAGCGTTACGAAAATACTCGGGCATGCACAAACAAAGCTCTTTTTTGAACTCTACGTCACGCCGTGCTAACTGGACCCTATTTTGTAACTCATCTAACGCACCGCCAGGCGCCGCTCAAAAAGCGTGCTTTTTCGTTTGTCTATGGAGGCATGAAAACACGCCATTTTTATGATTGCGTTCTGAAAAAAACATTTTATCACCATATCTGATGGGGAACTCACGTCAAATCATCCCTTAATTTTCGAAAACTCAATACAATTACACTAATTCGAAAACTGGTTAGGTTTTTTGGTGATGCTGGTAGCAATTGATGCCAAAAGAACAGCAAAAATGTCAACCCTCTATCGAATGTGAAAACCCGCCAACTCACCCCTTAATTTAACGAAAATTCATTACAATTACCCTAATTCGAAAAATTACCTGGCTCCGTTGTAAAATAGGGGTGGTTTCAATTGGTCTGAAGTCTTTTGAAGAAACATCGACACACCCTCTCACGTTGATGCGTGTGTCTGTTGTAAATTTTTTTCTGTTTCGAGCTGTTTGTGAATGTTTAAGAATTTATAAGACTTAGTGCTTAATTCCTCACCAGGTGAAAAACTATTTTAAAAAGCTTGAAAAGCTGACGTTCTAAGAAGGTGACCATATGTAGTTCATTATTTCTGCAAATCATAGGAAGTTTCATAACATTCCAATATTTCATAATTATTTAGAAGCTCGTTAGAGTCCCCGTCGAAAACAAACTACCTTGTTTTGATTCCTCTGTTAAAAACTACCGAAAAAAACTTTCGAAAAAGAAGATTAAAAAAGTATTTCAGTTACAAAAACGAAGATTTTCGGTTACATAAAGCAATATTGTAAAATTTAAAAATTCCCTGGCGGACCGAACGAACGGAGCGGATACGCTACAGCGTATCCTTATAGTATCCACATCGTATCCTCTTCGTATCATGCAAGAAAAACTCATTAAAAAAGAAAGATTAACATTTCACTTGTTGAAATTCGGATTCTACGTGAAATTTTGAGTTAAAGGGTCACAGAGTAATCGCAATAGTTTTTCTTGCAACATTAAAAACTTTTAATAAATATAATACTCATCGATGAAGTGCGCTGAAGGCGACTTCGAACGCATCGTCATTCAGTAGCACTTCATAGGCTTTATCCGTCGACGATGCGTTTGAAGTCGCCTTCAGTCCACGTTATCGATAAGTATTATATTTTTTGAAAGTTTTTAATGTTGCAAGAAAAACTATTGCGATTACTCCGTGACCTTTTAACGCAAAATTTAATGTAGAATCCGAATTTCAATAAGTGAAATGTTCATCTTCCTTTTTTAATCAGTTTTTCTTGCATGATACGGAGAGGATACGATGTGGATACTATAAGGATACGCTGTAGCGTATCCGCTCCGTTCGTTCGGTCCGCCAGGGTTAACCCATTTTTTTGAGTTCGTAAGTGCCTCCCGTCAATACCAGGCTCCCTTGATTGAACTCTGCATATAAAAAACTACTAAAGAAACTCGAGAAAAAGATGATTGATAATATCTGTCAAAAGAAGTTCATTACTTTCGCTTATAAAATCCAAGATAGTATATTCTAACGATTCCACACTTTTCTGAAAGGTCGTAAACTTTTTCCTTCAAGAAAGAACACGCTTGTTTGGATTCTCTAGTCGAAAAACTACTGCAAAAAGTTGGTGAAAAGACGATTGACAATTTCCATCAAAGTTAGTTCCTTACCCTGGCGGACCGGCCGAACGCAAACATTACGCTACAGCGTAACGGTAAAGTAATGGTAAAGTAATGCTAAAGTAATATGGCATTATAATTAATAAAGGAAACAAAATTAATATGTAAATTGTTGCAATTATAATGAAACTTTAAAATTTACATTAAATGGTCATGCCTTAATTGCAACAAGTTGCTTTCTCAGCGTTAAAAAATAAAAAAACAAAGTGGCTGTCATTCAAGTCGGGTCCCTGCAGACTGGCAACCCACTTAAAGCCACGTTAGCGGGTTGCCAATATGCAGGGGCCCGACTGCAATGACGGTCACTATGTTTTTTTATTTTTTAATGCTGCAAAAGCAACTTGTTGCAATTGCGGCATGACCGTTGAACGTAAATTCCAACGTTTTATTATAATTGCAATAGTTTACATATTAATTTTGTTTCCTTTATTAATTATAATGCCATATTACTTTACCATTACTTTAGCATTACTTTACCGTTACGCTGTAGCGTAATGTTTGCGTTCGGCCGGTCCGCCAGGGTACTTTCTGTTATGAAAAGCAAGACTTAATGTTTTTAAATTCCAAAGAATTCAATGTTTGTTGTCACTGCTTCAAAGTTTTCAAAAATTCTTCAAGTGAATTCAGAACTTTGGAGGGGAATTCGATGCAATTCGAGAAAATTCCATAAAATTCAAGTAACGATTACATCTTCATTCAGCGGTAGGTAAGCCGTCGAAATAACTTTGACTAATTTGGAAAGAATTAGGAATAGTGCTATGGTTTTAGTAGAATCCTGAAGAATTCAGAGGAACTTGTAGAATTTGGGAGCCCTACAATTAAAAATAATTCAATGTGTATTATCGTAGCTTAAGAAGTATTTAAAAATGTTTTGAATAATTCAAAAGTATTGAATGTATTTCTACAGAATTTAATAGAATCGTGTGTAATTCAAATAAAGGGTACATCTTCTTTCAGTCGTACCTACGCCGACTCCCTAACTTGACTAATTGTGAAATAATCAGGAAAAGTGCTATGATTTTATTAGAATTCAGAAAAAATCTGGAGAATTTATAGGATTTATGAATCTTTCTACATATTCTAAACTGTTGATTGCATATTTTCATAGTGAGAAAAGTATTTAAAATTCTTTAAATTAATTCTGAAGTGTTGGCAGGTATTCTACAGAATTCGTGACAACCCTGCAAAATTCGAAAGACGAGTACAACTCCATTCACTGCTAGCTAGGCCATCGTCTTAACTTGACTTATTAGGTAAGAATGACGAAAGTTGCGATGGATTTAGTAGAATTCAGCGAATTCAGAGGAATTTTGAGAATTCAAGAATCTTTAAATTTCAAATAATTTAATCTGTATTCCCATAGGTTGAAAAGTATTAAAAAGTCTTTCAATTAATGAAAAACAAATTTTGAAGTGAATTCTACAAAATTCGTGAGAATTCTGCGGAATTTAATTCACAAGCACATCTTCATTCACTTCTAGCTTAGCAGTCGACTAACTAGACTAAATGTGAAAGAACTAGAAACACGGCAATGATTGTATCAAACTTCGGAAAATTCCGGAGAATTCGGAGGAATTAACAGTATTCAAAAGGTTGTGTATGTAAAACCGGTGCCGGTAAAAAAAAGTTGTCGGTACCTGTAAAAAAATCGTCGATAGAGCTTAAACTGCTTAAACTTAGAAAAGGGTAGGGGTAAAACTGAACTTATTTCTGTGATTGATCACAGAAGACGAATTAGAGAGATGCAGGGATAGGGCTCTGACCAACATTATTTCTGTGACTAGTCACAGGAGTGCCTTGCGCCTCCAAGAGATGGCGGAAAGGGGTAGGGGTTCGACTATCATTAATTCTGTGTCCAGTCACAGGGCCACCATCCAGCCGCCACGAGCTGTTGGAAGGGGTGAATTTCGTGAATTCCTTAAATTTCGTTAATTCCTTGAATTCGGTTAATTCTGTGAATTTCTTGAATTCCGAGCATTCGGTGAATTCCTTGAATTTTATGTACGGTTCAAAAACCGGTAAAAAAATGTGTCGGTACTGGTAATTTTTTGTAAAGGTGCCGACAGTGTGAATCTCACCAATTATTCAAATTTCGTGAATTCCAAGAAATCTTGGAATTCCAAGAATTCTTGAAATTCCGTAAATTCCATCAACTCAGTTAATTCCATGAATTCCGTCAATTCTTTGAATTCCATGAACTCCTTGAGTTCAATGAATTCGTTAAGTTCCATAAATTTATTCAATTCCACAAATTCCTTGAATTCCATAAATTCCTTGAATTCCTTGAATTTCATTTACGGTTCAGAAACCGGTATCGACCATTTTTTTTACTCGTAGTGACAGTTTATACCCTTCTTATTTAAAAGTCTTGAAATTCCAAATAATTCAATCTATTCAAAAGTGTTCCGGGTAATTCAAAAATGTTAAAGTAATTATTTCTACAGAACTAGAAGGAATTCTGCGAAATGCTCAGAATTCAGGAGGATTCTACAGATTTCAAACAACGCGTGCATTTTAATTTAATCGCCGAGCAATGTTTTCTAATTTGGTTGCCACGAAAAAGATACTATTTAATTTTCGAATCTCGTTTAAGTGTGAAGTTGCACCAAAGAGTCAAAACCTCCTATAAAAATACACGGACAGGAAATTATACGTTCTGAACTTGTATTCTCACACACTCTTAGCGATGGCACATGGACTGTCGGCTATCTAACGGATTTTTCTGATTGGTTAATCTTTAATTGCTAATTACTCAGCAATTATTCATTTAATCAAATTTTTTTATTAATTATTTTCTATTCAGTTTTTCACAAGGAATCAGAAAATACAAATATGTATTTTGAATACACGGACAATCTGTATTGTACTCCTAACTATCATCTGTATGCGCGAGATTTGTTTTGCGAGTCGAAATCATGTCCGAATGAAGCAGTGATTTGTTGTAAGGTGGAGTCAAACTGTAACGTCAGTCCCACTAAAACTTCTGTTACTAGGGAGGGGTGAGGGGGGTAAGGATATGAGAAAGGAAACCGAGAGTCTCAATACGTCGGTGATTTATGCTGAGAAGGTCACCAGCCTTCAGCAGCGTTGTATTAGATAGGAGTTCATATGTCCCCATCTGCCGATTGCCGGCCTACCTCTAAAACAAGAGCAAATAAATCTTTTTTTTTTTTAATTCTTTGGAATGCTGTGTAATTTGTGAGATTTCTGTGAGTAGATTTTTGAGGGATATTCAAATTATTATAAGATTCCTTGATACTTTGGGTTACAAAAACTGAGAAAAGGAAATTTTTCCTTCGAAAACATATATATATACATACATATTTCATGAAAATCTGAGATTCAGTTCCAATTTAAATGTTTGAACTTTCAATTAAATGAACAGATAAAGTGTTTTGTCGTAGTTTAATTTATGACAGAAATAGTGTAACCCCCTCCCCCCCCCACCCCCGCGGAGACAAAAAATAGTTCAATTTCAAAAATTTTTCATTTCGAAATTCATTTATTCCTAACAATAATAGTTATCAAATTAGGAAGTATCTTAATACATTTAAAAAATTTTTCTGAAATACCGTGGAATCTCCTATAAAGAGTTATAAAGTGCTGCAAAAATTTCACGGAATCTTACATCTCTTGAAAATCTGAGGTTCAATTCGTTTGAAATTTAAACTAAAATGAACGAATAAGGTGTTTTAACGTATTCTAATTGAATGACCCCCCCCCCCCCCCCTACGGGCACTAAAAATAGTTCAATTTCAACATTTATAATCTTAAAATTCATTTATTCTTAACAATAAAAGTTATGACTTAGCTTTGTTATTTGACTGTGGTTCTGCCGTTTGTCCTCAAAGCTTCTTCTTAATTTTTGGGTTGAAATTTCGAATAGTTAAGGCACTAAGTAGGACGTTCACGAAAAATTTTATTTTATTATCATTTAAAAGTGATCGCGCAAAAAAATAGAGCGGCTTACTGGGTATTCAGTGTTTAGTTCTCCGAAGTCGAGAGGTTCGTTCTTACCCTACGACGTCATATTTTAGACTGAGAGTTGGAGATTTGACATGTGTTTTTTTTTGGTACAGAGTACAATGTAGAGGAAATCGAGGCTCTTTAAAATTCTTCGAAGACCGCCAAAGCACCACAATAATCTGAAAATTCATTAAAATATCTCCAAATACCCCAAAGACTTGAAAATTCTCTCAAATTAGAAAATATCTTAATATATTTAAAAAAATTCCGAAATACCGTGAAATCTCGTAGGGAGAATTACAAAGTGCTGCAAAAATTTGATGGAATCCTATATTTCTTGAAAATCTGAGATTCAGTTCCAATTTAAATGCTTGAACTTTCAATTAAAATGAACAGATAAAGTGTTTTAACGTAGTTTAATTTATGACAGAAATAGTACAACCCCCCCGCGTAGAAAAAAAAAAAAAACAGTTCAACTTCAAAAAATTTTAATCTTGAAATTCATTTATTCCTAACAATAATAGTTATCAAATTTCAAAATTTTGAAAACCTTCATAAAGTAGAAAAAATAGTATATTGTGTTACAAGTGCGTGAAGTGGAATGCCTTCCAGCACATGTCACACACGATATTTTTTGCAAAAAATGCATGAAAATGCAATGAAGCCCCTGCTGGGGGGTTCGGGGGGCGAAGCCTCCTGACCAAGGAAAAACCACCAAATATTGAATCACAATGTTATTACATTGAACTTGAAAAAAAAAATTTTGAGTAACGTGCCCACAGTGTTGAGGGTGCTAGACTTTTTGAGAGTTCGTCAAAATAGACAAGAAACACGTTTTCTGTCACAGAGGTTATTTCACTTGTTTGGCACCTATATTCATATCGACTGGTCGGATGTTTGACAGCTTTTTATGAGCGTCATTAGAGATCCTCTAGGGAGAGTTGAGACACGTTTCCCCCTCTAATGCTCGCCGCTGTACCGGAACTTGATATTTTCTGCGGCGCGAAAAGTTCGAAAAATTACGTGTAGCGCAATACGTGACAGCACGCGAGCGAGCCTAGAGAAATTTTCGTGTTTAAGCAAAAGGATAAAAAAATGAAAACTGCGTCATGTAGGCCCATTATTTATTATAACTAATTTCACTGAATTTATTTATATTGAAGCTATGATGTGTGAAGTCATATGCGAATTTTGTGATTAATAAAGAAGTTAAAAAGAGGTTGTGTATAACCTACTTTCCGAAGAAAAATATTGAAAATATTTTTGTGAGATTTAAGTGTTTTGCAAAAATGGTAAATTGCTGTATTTTATACTGCAATAATTTATCTAAAAACGGGTTTTTCTAGAAACAAATTCCGCGAGATCCCAAACTTCGAGAATTGTGGATTCAGAATATCAATCAAGCAGATTGGAAAGCAAGTGACAAATCATGAAAGATGCAATTTCAGAGTTCACCAGTGAGTAAAAGAAAATTAATTAACACTGCTTTTGTAAAATTGAACTATTCTTCATCCTTTCCTAGAATTTAGTTTTACTTTCTTTGTATGTATAACCTTATCCAACCAAAGCTTTGCTTACAACCTACAAAATGTATTTATTTATCAAATATCATTTATGGAAATTTGTCAAGTATCATTTATGGAAATTTGTATAATATATATGTCTGAAAGTGATATTTAATAACATTTCATTTATTTTAAATGTTTAATTCAACAATATTCTCTTTATTTTGTATTAAATCTGTTGTGGAATCAACACTCGTTTTGAAAATCGCGCCATTTTTAGAAAAGCGGGTTCCGGTACAGCGGCACCAATCAGAATTTGTGTACCCCGCGTCTCAACTCTCCCTTGAGGATCTCTGAGCGTCATGAAAACATCAAATTGCTACAGCTAGTGAATCAATTCGATGGAAGCATAGGTTAATAAAGTTGGGTAAAGAAACATTTGAACGAGCATTAAGTGACACTTTTAAGCCCATTGTTAATCCACTCGAGAAAATTGTTGGTGGCCTCAAGAATATGAAGAAAAAAGTGGAGCCAATAAAAAGGAAAGAATAAGAGGAAGCAAAGAGTGAAGTAGAAGGAAGTATTGATGATGATGATGGTTTGTCATATAAATCAATTAATGATGAGAAAGAAGCAGACGAGACTGAAAATCCCAGTAACTTGGAGTTATCAGCTCGTAGTGAAGAGGAAAATAACTCAGAAACGCCTACATCTTCATGGATTGTTTATGATGATGCAAACAAGTATCCCTGCTTAAAATGTCGGATAGGACCCGGCTAGAAACCGGTTAGAGGTGGCTTCTAAACTGCCCAAACCGCGCCTCAACCGATATTTGTCTCCGGGTTATAACCGACACCTAACCGGGCTCTATCAGGCATTATGCAATATTCTTACCCGTTTTCTAGTTGGTTTGTAACTGGATCCACAAAATACTTCTAACGGGCTCTTATCCGCTCCTAACTGCCCCGCTCTGCAGAACGTTTTCTATGAGAATTAAATATAATTCAGGAATAATTCTTAAATTACACCACCACGCCGTCGTTTCCAACACGAAAAAAATTCCGATTTATAGAGCGGCTTCTATATTTAGCCTACTTTGTATATCAGAAGGAATTTCTATAATCAAATTATATATAATGCACGCAACGAACTTTCCTCACGCAGAATATCGCACGCTGGGGGTATCGGTCGCAATGGTCTTTATATACTAATCAAGAAAATTCTTACCGCTTGCGAGAAACGACCAGTATCGGACCGAATATTCAATTTCAGGTTCCAAATTACCAGACAGAAACCGGTTAGAATGTTTCTTGTGTCGAGTTTCGTGTAGGAATCGGTTAAGAACCGATTAGAAATAAATTTCGGTGTTTACCAATAACTAATATCAGGTTCTTATTTGCCAGATTGAAATCGGCTAGAACCAGTTAGAAAGTTTCCAGTGTCGAGTGCCGTATAGGAATCGATTAGAAGCTAGTTAGAAACGAACTTGGGTCTTTTCCAATATTTAATTTTGGTTCCATTTGTCGGATAGAAACCGATTAGGACCGGTTAGAATGATTCCTGTGTTAAGTTCCGTGTAGGAATTGGTTAGGAACCGGTTAGAAACTATTTTCAGTGTGCCAATATTTAATATCAGGCTCTAATTTGCCGGATAGACGCCAGTTTGGAGCGGTTAGAACGTTTTCAGTGTCGTGTGTCGTGTAGCAATCGGTTAGGAACCACTTCGAAACAAAATTTGGTCTTTGCCAGTATTTAATTCCTGGTCCCAGTTGCCGGATGAGGACCTGTTAGGATCCGGGAACGTTCCAGAAATTTAAATTGAGATCGGATACAAACCGGGTAAAAACCGAATTGGTTTCTAACTGGTTTCTATCCAGTTTCTTGTGTTTTCTAACTGGTATTGTAAGCAGGGATCTCATATTGTTGGGTGAAAGAAGCAGAGAACTCGATAATGTGTATGGAGTGAGAAAATTAACGAGAGATAGATTAAGGATTGGAGATTCTCCAATAAGTTGCAGTCAGAACTATATTAATGTGGGTAATTTGAATTTTCCCAAAAGTAAAGGCTTGCTTAAACTTTTATTTCAAAAAGTTCCCGAAGAGTCCGCTATAGCCCCCAATGATCGTGAAAATTATAGGCATATATCATTGCAACAAACGCATATAAAAAGAATTATAAGCCAGATGGCGAAATTCGTGACAATAAAACCTTTAAATATAAAAATTTTATAAAGAAATCGATTCCTACATCTCCATCAAAAAATACAAATAGGCGAAGTAAAAGCCGAAAATCATTATCAGGTAAAGGTATGATTTTGCAAGACATGATTGCTAGACAGGGTAGTCTGATGAACTACATTTACTGGGATGACCTAAATGAATTGGTAGATCGATTACGCTTACTGCTAGCTTCTCAAACAGCTGGAAATCCAAGTCACACAAACGAAATTATATAAATTATTATTGAAGAGTTGCGAGAAGCTGGATTTATATATTAATGAGTGTTTTGCCAAGATTGTCATCATTTATAAGATGAGCATCGATATATTCGGGCGTCATTCCAAGCGAGCAGAGAGTACAAGTCGTGGTCCTCCTGGAATTGGCATCAAAGTCACATCTGAAGGAGATTATGACATGAATAATAAAAGTCTGTGTAAAGTAGCTGATGCACAAGAGCAGAATGATGCTGTTAATCTGAATTGGTGCAACATATGATACAGCGTGAACTTCAGACTATCTACGATGTTATAGCTTCCTTACGTACTGAAGTAGTCAATAATAATATGATGATTGAGACTTTGGAAAATTCCACAGATAAACTTTTCAAAAATGCGAAAATTAATGCTGAATCGATTCAAAAACTGGCGTATCGAAATTCAGAGCTCATTAGTCAAGTAGACAACAGACTGAATGCACTCAAAAATGGACTTTGAGAAGCAGCAGTTGATGAAGGAGCTGCACAAGCCAGCTATAATGAATTACCAACGTCGACATTTTGACATCCGTGGAATTGATGAGACCTGGCAAGCTGATCTTGTTGAAATGCAGCCATACGAGAGAGTAAACAAAGGATACAAGTACATCTTAACTGTAATTGACATATTTTCAAAATTTGCTTGGGCTGTTCCCGTTAAATCCAAGAAGGGTGAAGATGTAGCTGCAGCCATAAAATCTGTACTTGATAAAGGACGCGTACTAACAAATTTACATGTTGATAGAGGTAAAGCATTTTACAACTCGCATTTTGAGAATCTTATGAAGCGATATAAGATAAATTTGTACACGACATTTAGTAATTTGAAAGCATCAATTTGCGAGCGATTTAATCGTACCTTGAACAATAAAATGTGGATGCAATTTAGCTTGCAGGGTGATTATAAGTGGATAGGTATTTTGAAAGATTTAATTTTTTCTTACGACGATACCAAACATCAGTCTATTAGAATGAAACCAAAAGATTTTGATAAGCAAAATGAGAAAAAATTGTTGTTAAATGTATACAAAAATTTCAATGTGAAACAAGCAGTTGAGAAAGCTAAATTTAAATTTGGAGATAAAGTGCGTATATGTCAATTTAAGCATGTTTTCGAGAAAGGCTACACACCGAATTGGACAACTGAAATATTTACCATAAGTCATGTTAAGAATACTGAACCAGTGACGTATATGCTTAAAGATTATCGAGATAAAGCTATTGCAGGTAGTTTTTATGAACAAGAACTTGGAAAAGTTACACATCCAGACATTTATCTTGTGGAAAAAGTACTGAAAAAACGTGAAAATGAGCTGTTTGTAACAATGGCTAGGTTTTGACGACTCTCACAATAGTTGGATAGATAAGTTTAGTTTGTAAGTATCTTTGTATTAATATTAAGGTTTTTCTGAATAAATTTGATTATTCTCAAACATATATCTTTTTACTTACTCATCTACCTACCCTTAATCTGGTAAATGAAATAAAGGCGAATTTAGTTTAAATTATATCTTTTTATTCAGATTCTCATACCAATAAAAACACATGACAAGTTTTAATGTACAAAGGTACCATTCACACATCTGAGTTCTGGTAATTTCTCAATCACTTCTTCACACAAATTTTGATTGTAAAAAGTAATCATTTCAAGAAACAGAATTTCAAATCGCATGAGATTATTAAATATAAGTTTTTTCATTGCCTTATTTTTTAAACTTGCATAATTTTTTTGCATATAAGATTTTACACTTTTCACACAAGGTGATTTCACATTACACCAAACACCTTCAGCGATGGTTTCAATGATGACATCCTTTGTGCGTTGAAACGGCACAAGACTCTGTTCCAGAAGATACCGGTCGATACAAACACTGACTTCCTGGAGAACAGCAAACATTGTTTCTTGTAGTACAAACGGATAATATTTTCGAGTTTCTTGAATTTGCTCCAAAGCCACTATATAACCTCCAAAAGATGTAGTCATATGTATATGGAAATTTCCACAGTCGATGCATTGCTGCTTCTCTTGGCCATCAAAGAACAGTGAAATGAGTTTGAAGTAACTTTTGAATAATTGCCAGTCTTCAGGGTTCAGGGTTATACTTGCACGAGGATGACTGGCTAACAGTTTCACAAATGAGGCGAGCTTTCCGTCTTTTTTAAAATCAGCACCAATGATAATTTGCTTTGTGAATGATGAATTCAGATTGTACCCAGATAAGAAAATGCCTGCACAGTGCGAGCATTATGGGTCGCACGCGTGCAGATAAGGCCGCATTATGTGAGTTCATATCACCACGCAGATGTGTCTTCCATGTGGTCGCATATGTTTCGCATGTTGTGCGAGTCGCACGTGTGCGGGTAAGATGCGTCCACGTAGAACGAGTAAAATGATTGTAACATTACGCTGAAAATATTAAAATGATAAACTCGATAAATACTATTTGAACTTGGCACTTAATAATAAATAATAAGAAGAATATGATTTTTCGAGCCAAAGTCAAATGATCTTTACAGAGTTCTGATTCTAATGTCATGAAATATAAGACTTTCAAGAGACTTGCATGTTGTTGGCGGAAGTGAGAACGTGGTTAGTGTCAGGTGGTGAGAGAATTTACGGAATTTGTGTGGTAGGTGAGAGTGGAGTGTGAGGGTGGAAGTCGAGGAGGTGAGTAGGGTTGTGTGGGGTGAATTTGGGAGATAAAGAGTGATCTTGAGCGTAGGTGTGAGGTGGGATTTAAGTTAATTGAAAAAGCGAGGTTAGGTTAGCAAGGAATCGGGGGAATCTGTGTTCAGGAGCCTTGTGCCTTCAAGGGTCAAGGGTGGTGCTCGAAAATTTGGGGGAGTGTTAAGTGAGAGAAAGGGGTGTCTGCAAGGGCTGGGAGGAATTGAAAAAAAGGAAAAAAGGGAAATAAAGGGAAAATTTGGCGGCAATAGAGACAGCATTCTGCAGCAACATCTGGCGGTTGCGGAGGTTACTGCATGGACAGGTACCAGTTACCGGCGGCAGAGCGGGAAGTGGGCCGTGAGAGTACTGGTAGTGAAGTTGACGGGGAGGAAATTTTCCACGTGCCACGACGGCCAACAGTACGCAGCTCGGTGTCTAGTGGCGCGTCAGGGAGAGGGAGAAAGCGGGACGGTGGGAACGAAGGAAGAGAGAAGGCGAGGGAGAGAACGTCGACCGCAAGTGACGGGGAGGATCTCTTGAAGAGGAAGAGAGAAAGCCAAGAGAGCCCGGACAAAGGCGTGGTAGAGAGTCCTTTCAAGAAAAGCGTGAAAACAAGTAGGTCACCCCCCCCCCTTCCCTAAAAAGGAGGGAAATGTGGAGAAGGAGGCTCTCGGTATGCTGATAAGCGAGATCAGGGGGCTGAGGGACGACGTAAGGGGAAGGAATTGAGAATTAGAGATGAGAAATGGGAAAAGGAGATGAAAGAGCTGAGGGAGAGAGTAGAGGGGTTGGAGAGGGAAAAGAAAGAAAAAGAAGTTAAAATAAAGCAGATGGAAGAGGAAATTAGGGGGTGGAAGGAAAGGACGGAAAAAAGGCTTGAGAAGATGGAGGGTAGGACGGAAATGGAAGTAGGAGACGGAGGTGGGGGGATCGAGATTAAAGGTATTTGGGAGATGGTAGAAAATATGATAGCAAAGAAAGTAGGAGAGCGTAGGAATGAGAAGGAGGAGAGGTCAGATAAGGAAAGGTTAAGGGCCATGGAGTTGAGAAAGGAGAGAAAAGAGAAGGCAGACAGAAGGAATAATATTGTGGTAAAAGGGTTGAAGCTAAAAAGCGGGGAAGAAAGAGAGGGTGTGGAAGCGCTGCTACAGAGCATAGGGTGGGAAGTGGCGGTTGTGGAGATGGAGAGCTCGGAAGGAAAGTTGGCGGTAATGCGAAATAAGAGTAGGATAAAGGATAAGGGAGTTTTCATCGATCAAGACTTAACGAGAAAGGAAAGGGATGTGCAGGGAATGCTGAACGGCAGGGCTAGAAGGGAGAGGAGTGAAGGGAGATCGGCTAAGGTAGAATATCGGAAAATAAAAATAGACGAGAAAATGTGGGTGTGGGATGAGGAGAAAGAGGTGTTAAAGGAAGTGAAGGGGAATTTGTTTCGTAGGCAGTAGGGGGGTGGGGGTAATGCATGATAGAGGAGTAGTGAAGGTGTTGTATTGGAACGTAGCAGGGATAAGGAAGAAGGATGAGGAGTTCTGAAGGTATATACAAGAATTTGATATTGCGGGGCTAGTAGAGACGTGGGTATAAAGAAAGGAATGGGACAGAATAGAGCCACAGCTGCCAAGGGGTTATGAGTGGAGACTCCAGGAGGCCGTCAGAGTGAAGAAAAAAGGAAGGGCTAGTGGGGGAATTATAACGGGGGTTAGAGATGGATTAGAGGAAGAAGTTCATGGAGAGGAAGAGAGGGAGGGAGTGCAAATGAGGAAAGTAAAAATAGGAGGGAGAGCGTGTAAGTTTGTGACAGTGTACAATAAGGATGGGATGGAAAGAATTAAAGAAAGGGTGGAAGAATTGCTAGGCGAAAGAGAGGAGGGTATGGTGGTACTGGGTGGGGATTTTAATGCGAGGATGGGAAGCGAAGGGGGCCTTTACAGGGACGGGGAGAGCTTCGAAAGGAATTCGAAGGATACGCTAATAAATAAGGAGGGGGAGATTCTAAGGGACTGGATGGAGGATAGAGGGTGGGCAGTGGTGAATGGTATGGCAAATGGGGACGAAGAGGGAGAATGCACATATGTAAGTAAGGTGGGGGTATCGGTGATAGACTATGTGGTAATGAATATGCAAGGATGGAAGGAGACGGAAAAATTCGCAGTAGAGGGGAGGGTGGAATCAGACCATCAGCCATTCAGTCTGTGGATAAGAGGTGAGGGTGGCGGAAGACAAGGCGGGGAAGAAGTCTCGATAGGGGAGAGGGTGACCTGGACGAGGGAGGCGATAGAGAAGTATCAGGAGCAGCTAGGAAATGTACGCTTTGGAGGGAAGTCGGTGGAAGAGATATGGGAGGATCTGAAAGAGAAGGTGAAAGGGTGTGTGCAAAAGAAGGTATTTAGAAAGAAGAAGAAAGGAATGGTGAAGCCGTGGTGAGATAGGGAATGTAAAAAGATGAAAAGGAAGGTAAAGAAGAAGTATAATAAGTGGAAAAAGGGTAATGGAAGGGGTTTAGATTGATGTGTAAGAAGAAGGAACAGGAAAAGGAGAAAGATCTGGAAGAGGAGTTAGCAAATGTTAAGACAGAGGGGGACGTCTGGAAGATAATAAATAGGTTTAGGAAGCGTAGGGTGGGGGTCAGTGAGAAGATAGGCAGTGAGGAGTGGAGAGAATTTTTCTAAGAATCTTTCCAGGGCTCAGATTCAAGGAAGACGAGGGGGGGGGGGGAAGTAGAAGAACGGGGGAGGCAGAGATGGAGGAGTTGAATGACGAGGAGATAGAGAAGCAGATAAGGAAGTTGAAAAGGTCAAAAGCAGCAGGGCTGGATGGGGTAGAGAATGAAGCATGGCTACTCAGTACACAAGAGGTTAGGGAGAGGCTGAAGGAGGTAGTGAAGAAAGTATGGAGGGGTGAGGGATTCCCAGGAGGGTGGAGGGAAGGCTTAATAGTGCCACTGTATGAGAAAGGGGATAGAGATAGGCAGGAAAATTATAGAGGGATTACGCTAATGAATACGGCGTATAAAGTATACGCGATGGTGGTGGCAGAGAGACTGCGGAAGGATGTCGAGGGGAAAAGAATATTGCCGGAGACGCAGGCAATATAGGATAGGGGGAGGTTGTGGAAGGCGATGGAGGATAGGGGAGTAGAGAGAGAGGCCTAATTGAAAGGGTAAGGGAGATATATGAAGAGACCAAAGGCAAGGTAAGAGGAGGGGAGGGGATTTCGGAGGGATTCTGGATAGAGAGGGGGTTAAGGCAAGGGTGTCCACTTAGCCCAACGCTTTTTGCGATGTTAATTGCTGATATGGAAAGTAAGCTAGAGGCCAGGGTGGTAGGAGGAGTCAGGATAGGAGGGGTTAGAATATGGTCACTAGCGTATGCAGATGACATAGTTTTGCTGGCAAGCAGCGAGGAGGCCTTAAAGGAGATGATGAAGAGGTTGAGAAGATACATGGATAAAAAGGGGTTAGAGCTGAATGCGGAAAAGTCCACGGTTATGGTGTTCAGAAAAGGAGGGGGAAGGGATAAAGGAAGGGAGTGGAAGTGGAAGGGAAAGGAGTTGCAGGAGGTGAAAGAGTTTGTGTACCTGGGTTTCATGTTTCGAAGGAATGGGGGAGTGGATGGTCACATAAAAGAGAGAGTGAGGAGGGCAAATGTGGTGATGAGGCTGATGTGGGGGTTGGGAAAGAAGTTATTCGCAGATGATTTTGGTTGGAGAATGAAATTGTTTGATTCACTAGTGATGAGTGTCCTATTGTATGGGGTAGAAGTGTGGGGGTGGGAGGAAAGTGAAGAAGTAAATAGAACGCAGGAGAGGTATGTAAAGTGGACCCTGGGGTTGGCAAGGAACACGTCGCATCATATTGTCAGGAGGGAGACGGGGAGAACGAGTGTAGCGATTCTAGCAGGGAGCAGGGCGTGTAAATATGAGGAGAAATTTTTGGAAGAGGGGGGAAGTAGGCTGGTTAGGAAGTGTTGGTGGGAGAAGGAGAACAGGGGAGGGGGTGAGAAGATGGAGACTGAGAGGGAAAGGTGCTTTAGAATGAATGGACTGCAGATATATAAAGTGAGAAGGATGCACGAGAAAGGAAGGAAGGTTTATGACTTGGTTAAGCAAAACGGCATGGAGAGAGAGAACATAGAAGGGGAAGAGAGAATAAGAGAGTCAAGATTTAACGGGAACTATGTGTGGATTATGCCAAGGGCAAGAGCGCAATATTTATGTGAGAAAGGAGAAAAAGGAAGTCAGGAGCTTATAGCGAGGATGAGGTGTGGGTGTATGGAGGGTTTCAATAGGTTCTGGCTCTCTCGGGAGAAGCGGATGTGTGAACTGTGCGGAAAGGGGTTTGCAAGAGTGGAGCACTGGTTGGAGGAGTGCGTGGAGGTGCACGGAAAAAAAAAGTTCATTAAACTTTCTTGAAGTATTACAAGAGTCGGGGATGAGAGCGAACCTTGAACAAATTTTCTATATTCTGTATAAATTTCAGGATTTAATATAGAACTAACCTAGAATAACTGTACAAGAATTCTGTAAACTTTATATTGAACTCCGATTTGAAAAAGTTTAATAAAATATATAGAGAAATTCATGAAAGAATGCTGAAAACTTTCGTAGAAATCACAATTGAGGTATTGAAAGTTTGTAATCACATAATTATAAGGTTTGAATACCTCAATTCAGTCAAATGTATAGAAAAATTCTTCAAAAAATGTTGAAAAATCTCATAGAAATTCGATTCGAAGTATTGAGTGTTTGTGAACTACTTCAATCGAAGATCTATAGACTTCAGTTCTTTAAAATGTAGCTGCGCAGTCGCTACTGTGCGCAGGCAGCGACTTTTCCGCATGGCTCCCGCGTGAAAAAAAAAGAATTCAAGTCTTAGAGAACATTAGCACGCGTTGAAAATTAAAATATTAAGTTTGCTAATAACCGACACATCTCTAAATGGTAAATCCACTACCCGGGTGCACCGGAACGTGCACCAGGTCGTTCAAGACGTCATCTACGAGAACTTTTCTAGAATCTAAATTGTATCAATAGCCAAAATAACTACCAATGGTGAGTCGACGATCAGGATGCACCGGAACGTGCACCAGGTCGTTTGGCACGTATTCTACGAGAACTGCTTTAAAATTCAAATTGTGTCAACACCCAAAATAATTAAGTGTTGAGTCGACGATCCGGGTGCACCGAGTCGCGCACCAGGTAGTTTAGCACGTATTCTACGAGAACTTTTTAGAAATTTGAATTGTTTCAACCACCAAATTAACTACCGTCGACTCACCATTGGTAGTTATTTTGGTAGATAAACCTCAAGATTTCTAAAGAAATCATCAAGTCAAGCTTCCTTCGATCGTTTTTTTATATTAAGAAAATATGAGAGAAAATAAAGTTTTCATATTTTTGTTTCGGTCTTATGATCCATTTAAGAAAAATTGAAAAACTAAATCGAGTTAAAATTCCTTTTTATTGACGTTTTGGCCCCATCTGTGGGCCTTCATCGATACAAACATCTTAAAGAATAATCGGAGTCAATCATAAATATACGTCGAAGCAAATGACAACATTTTAAAATTTTGTGAAGTCAGATATCATTCTGAAGTTTCAAAAATCATTATGAAGTTTGTAAAAAAAGTATTGGGAAACTATGAAGTCCAAGGAACTTTCCCAATATGTTAAAAAAGGTTCATATTTTGTAATTAAAATGCTGTGAAACAGCTAACAAACTGATGTTTTTTTACAAACTTCATAGTGACTTTTAAAACTTCAGAATGATCTGACTTTACAAAATTTTAAAATGTTGTCATTCGCTTCGACGTATATTTATGATTGAGTTCGATTATTCTCTAAGATGTTTCTTTCTGATGAAGGCCCACAGATGAGGCCGAAACGTCAATAAATAGGAATTTTGACTCGATTTCTTTTTTAAATTTTTTCTAAATGTATCGTAAGACCGAAATAAAAATACGAAAACTTTGTTTTCTCTCATATTTTCTTAATGGTAGTTATTTTGGCTATTGATAAAATTTAGATTCTGAAAAAGTTCTCGTAGATGACGTCTTGAACGACCTGGTGCACGTTCCGGTGCACCCGGGTAGTGGACTTGCCATTTAGAGATGTGTCGGTTATTGGAAAACTTAAGATTTTAATTTTCAACGTTAAAAATTGAGATAGATTCAACTTTTTCCATGTCATATCTTATTTAATCGATTCAAAAAATATAGAATTGGGAATTCAACTTTTAAAATTATTTGCAATGCAAGCCTTTAATTTCATATAACTTATATAAACTTATTCTATATAGCTATATAACATCTTATTAATCTTGAACCTACTAGAATTTATAACCAAAAAAGAATTTGCGATTAAAAATTTGTTCGAAATTTAAAGTTTCCAAAATTTTTAAAATGTTAAAGATCCCGAAATTTGTAATTACCTAAATTTTAAACTAAATTTTCGAAATATGATATTCTTGAAATTACTGACATTATAAATATAAAACTCCAGAAATTTCAAATTTCCGAAATCATTAACCTAGAATTTTCAAATCACAAAAATTTGTCAAACAGCCCTTCACAGCTGTAGCTTATATTTTAGATTTTTTTGTTTATACTACAAGTTATGTTAGCTGCGAGGTTTTCTCAGGAGCTCCGAATGCGTAGGTAGGGGGTTCGAGCCCACAGCGAATAATAATTTTAATAGCGTGCGATTATTTGTGTAGTGATTGTTTGTGTAATAGTAAATAATTATGTACTTAAATATGTGAACAAATATTGAGGCATAATGATAATAATAATGATAATAAAAAATATTTTTTTAGGCTAAAAATCGGCCATGATTTTATAGAACTGTTCTCTATAATTTCGAAACTTCTCCGATGTAGACTGTATATTAGCTGGACTTTTAGATTTTCTAGAACTATTCTACGTTTTTCGTATTTTAGAGAACTCTATATTAAATTTTGTAGAATAGTTCGATGCAATGTAAAACCAAGAAGATTTTAACTTTTAATAAACTACCCGTCGTATCCTCTACTATAGGACTAGTTCTATAAAGTTTAATGAAATTTTTTTTTCCGTGTGGAAAGAAGTTAGATAAGCATGGAGGCATTGTTGCATGAAAAGGGGGAAAAAAGGGCAGTAGCATGGGTGAAGGGAGTGTTGAGTAAGATGGAGATGAAGAGAAGGAAGGAGGAAGAGGAGTGGAGAAGGAAAGATTGTAAATAGGAGAGAAAGTAGATATAAGTAAGATGTAAATATTGTAAATAGTAGATAAGTAATAGGTATTAGCTGCGAAAACAGAGGTTGGCAAGCGAGGCAATGCGAAAAAGTAGGGTCATGCGAGCGAGGCGAAGCGAGGAAGGCAAGGCGATAAGAGCGTGCGACTAAGAGATAAGGAATGGATGGATGTTAGTTTTTAAGTGTTAGTTTTAAGAAAATTCTGTAAAAAAACGGATGTGTAAGCAAGTCAATTTTTTAAGGCCAGCAGGCTGAAAAATAAACGTTTATCTATCTATAAGACTTTCCACGTGCGAGGAATTGAGGTTATATCATTTGTTTATGCACTTAACACAGAAGTAAAACGAATATATGGTATATAATCCCTTGACACGTACAAATTGAAAAAATACGAAATCAGTGGTGATACAAAATTACCACAGGCAAAGAATATATTTACCACAGCACGAAAAACAACCGAGAAAACCGAGTAAAAAATACGCGATGTAGCCCGCCATCCGTGAAGTTCATGGTTGGTGAGGGGCTGAGGGGTTCGGTCCATTGGCCGCTGGTGCTGAGGTTAAATCAACACGGCGTCGGTGACAGGAGGGAAAATTAAAAAAAAAATTTAATGGAATAATAAAATCGATATTTTTTTCATATTGATTTTAATATTTGATTCAACAGATATTGAAAAATGAAAACTAATTTCAAAAATAGTTTTTCACACTATATAATAAGCTAATAGAAAATTATTTTTTAGTGAGATACTAAAAATATAAAGCCTGCCCTATACACTATTAATATCAAGAAATTCACCTAATACGCATATGTTTAATTTGTTTATTCATACTGTTAATTCATTATTAAAAAATTGTGGCGACTCATACATGCATTGCGCTCTCATTGTGCTGGCACTTTATGATCGCACGTGTGCGAGCACTCTGCGACTCCTTGCACTCGCACTTAAGTTCCCATCACGCAGTGTGTTTAGAACCCAGCATTTGTGCACGCACGACGTGAGACTCACCGCGTGCGAGTAAAGTGCGATGCACGATTGTTATCTGGGTATGTAGTTGCATGTAACATTTGATTTCGAGGTGTATGAGGCATGATGATGATGTTGATTGCACTGAAGGCTTTCAGATACTGAGTGATAGTTGAAGACTCTTAACTTTATATATTTTTCTTTACAAATTCGATGGAATTGTAGCATCCACCCAAATACCGCATGCAGAGATCACCATCTTCACCAGACTATTGCATTCCCAACAGCAGATTTTCATCTTCACTCAGCAGATTAGTCATCCTCGCTGGTAGAAAAACGGTGAATTTGTCTTCTACAGTGACAATGAATCGCACTCCAAACTGTGTTGTGACTTTCCTGATGCTTGTAATTTCATAGTCTTTGTTCAGCTCTAGGTCCTTGAGCTTCTTCGTTGCACGGAGAGGAGTTAACCGCGACCGTTACTGCCAAGTCCGCTGCCGTCGCGCAGAACTTGCGAGTGGGCGGGAGGCGGAAGCTGTTGCTGCGCTCGCATGAACCATTGCGGGCGAACCTCAACCGTTCTGGAGCGTGACCGTAATACCCAGCGTAGCTATAGTTACTCCACTCGCAGTGATAGGTACGGTTTACTCCGCAAGCATTACTGCGCGCACCGTTTTTTTCGATGTGGGTAAACCTGGAACTACCACTTTGCCCAGAAAACGTAAGACCTTTGCCATAATTAAGGGCTCATTGAAGGCCTATTTGATAGCCAAAAGCCAGATTTTGGGCTCTGCCACTTACACGCTTAACTCACAAACTAACAAACAATGACTCGAAAATATAATAAATTTCAGCGTTTGTGACAGCGAGACAAAAACATTCGAGTACGCGCGACGACGAACAACTGATATCGTTAGACTTCAGACCGTCCAATCCCATTATGGTGGTAACCGCAACGGCTCGGGAATCTGGCAGTAACTGTTACTGCGACGGACGCAACAGTCACTGCAGAATCTTTTACGGTGGCGCGCAGTGACTGTCACGATGTAGGAGTAATATTTCCGGCATCAACCGTCACCGTCGCTGCTCAGCCACAACATGATTTTTCTGCAGAACTCTTGTGGTCGGCGCAGCAACGGTTACGGTGAAAAATGCACCCGCTCTGGTTTACTTCTCTCCGTGTGGAAGGAAATTGTTATTGATGGCAATTTTATTTAGTTTGTAGAAATACATTTTATTTTACTGTTTCACTTTTTGCAATATTCAAAGTATTAAAGTTTCTCTTTAAAGTGTGTGAATCTATTCGCACTTGTATTTCTTGTTTCAGTTCTCGAATTCTCTGTAGAAATACGTTTAAACGATTTTTCAGCTCTTGCCGCTTTTCTTCTTCTTCACAATCTGACATCTGACAATAAACTGATGAAAGAGAAGATTTGGCCTCCTTTTATAGGCGCTTGCTCCCTCTACAAAATTTCAGAAGACTTTTGCATTATATGATGCAACAATGTTCTAGAACGTTCTACACTGTAATCGACACGTTCGGGATATAATTATTGCAACGTAAAATGTGATGCATCATTACAATACCCTTGAAGCTGCTGACGAAAGAAATTCTTTCCAGAAATTGCGTAGTATATTTTTGATGATGCCATCAAGAATATTTTAGAACGTTTTATCTGTATGGAAGCAATAAATCATCCTTGTTTTTCTCGGTATAACCTTGAAAACATTGCCAGAACGTTCTACATTATAATCGACACGTTCGGAATATATATTTTTGCAACGCAAAATCTAATGTGTCAATACAATAACCTTGGAAGGTGTTGACGACAGAAATTCTTTCCAGAAAGCAATAAATCATCCTTGTTTTTCTCGTAATAACCTTGAACGTGTTTTGACATGAATTCGGCTCGTACAATTCTCAAACTGGAGTAGCTACCGGATGCAACCTGATCCATGAGAATAAATCACATTCATATAGACGAAAACAGGATGTCACATCAAATTTCACATATATACACTTGCATAATTGCGCCTTATATATGACTGTTTTATCTATAAGGAAGCAATAAATCATTCTTGAACCTGTTTACATCAATTCGGCTCTGACAATTGCGCAATATTCTGTAACGCAATCATGAGCTTCGAGAATGTTACAGAAGCTCCAGGATCCATCGAGAAGGTTCTAGAAGCTAAGCAACACGGCGTCCATGCCAGCCTCACACGGATATACACACACATACACACACACCGACACAGAGATACTCACTAATACTAATTGGTCCAGAAACGCTCCTGTATATCTACTAAAAGGAAAAACATCTTGTCAATCCTCATTTCATTACGAATAAGTACAATATCATTTGATTGTGATGCGCCCATAAGTTTCGATGCAAATTCGCAGTGAAGGTGAAAAAACGTGGTTAAAAGCAACTTTTATACCTTGGTCAACTTTAGACCGTTCTATTTCGTGAAAAAATGCATGAATTGTTTGGCAAAAAATCGAGTAGTTAGCTTGATGTTTTATTTGTGAGTACGTTTTCGAAAAATTCAAAAATATTTACAACTGTGGTGTCGGCAGTAAATAAACGAAAGATGCTAACTCAGCTTCTAATCAAGCTGGAAGGCTCCACTGAGGTTTATAATTTTCAAAAAAAAATCAACAAATTCAATGGTTGGTTTTTAAAAACAGTTAATTACATCAATGACACGCTATTGCACATTATTTTTTTCTGTTTTTTTTTTTGGACTGGAGGCACAAAAGAAGTCGATGATACTCTCAGCGGGTTCCATGGTATCGATGTCCTGCTTGATCCTTTGCCTCATAAAGTGATCTTTTTTTTCTTTAACTTTCGTACATCCGGTAGAATGTGCCGCGTGGGTCAACCGACTTTGACAATAGTGGATGGCAACCCCTTCAACGTACCCGGTAAGAAGAGAAGAATTTAAAAAAATTAATACTTTCATATTTAAACGAAAGAGTGAGCATTATTTAATTTTTTTGAATGTGCTAATTTTCCATCGGGAGAAGTGCCCAACGAAAGAATAGGTTTATCTCTGAAATCAATTCTTTTCTATTTCCTTAACGAACGCCACTCGTGTTGTGTTCCATACAGGCGAACATATTTTCCATTTTTTTAATTCCTCTTAATGCGAGCAGTAGACACACCTCGCATGGTTATTTTTAATTCCATACCTACATGCTGTATTTTGGATTAATTTAATTCTTTCTAATCCGTCCACAAAATGCGTGCACTTACATGATTTCTATTCCTCCGTGTGCAACATAAGTTTGAAAATTTCAATTTTTGTTGTCATGGTTATTTTTAATTTCATAGTTACATGCTTTATTTTCGATTATTTTAATTCCTTCAAATTGCAAGTTGGCTACTAAGCATATCCTCTCCTTCCCTAAACCCTAACAACGGTTTCAGATGTTTAGCAGTCAAGTTGCAAAAATTTAACCTAAACCAAAAATCCAAATTCAAACCAAAAAAAGGTAGGCAGGAAATTTTCAAAATTTGATTTCGACTATGCTGGATAGATCGTTTTTTGGCTCCGTATACTTTTTTTGTGATTGTGTAATCCATGCACGTACATCAAAAAATAATTTTAATATAATTTAAATGTGTTCCAAGACAGATTCAATTGAAATCGGTCAAAATATGTTTCTGTTAAACAGATTAATAAAAAACTGTTCACATAATTTACCAAAATTTTTTTTTCATCTGTAATTTATAAATGTAATACAATATTTATTCATTTAAAAAATTTATTTATTTCAATTCACAGTTGCGCCTTAACATTGACATTATTTTATTCCTTTCTATTCTTTCATTTACATTTCTCCACTTTTTAATTCCTCCCAATACGCTTCCATTATATTTTTCTAAGTCGATTAAAAGGAATAGGTTTTGCTTTTCTTGTCTATTCGATGGTGGAACTTTCGATGGAGGACAATTCACGTATTAATGAGAATTCAGATTCTGAATTTTTTTGAATTCTTTTCTTCTTACCGGGTATCGATTACAATTGTGGTCGACTACCGTAGAAAAAAAACATAAAAAAATAATATGCAATAGCGTGTTAATCATGTAATCTCGTGTATTAAAAACCCTACCATTGCATTTGTTGATTTGTTTGAAAAATTTCAAGCCTTAGTAGAGCCTTCCAGCTTGATTATAGAAGCTGAGTTAGCATCCTTCGCTTTTATTCACTGTCGACACCAAAGTTATAAATATTTTTGAATTTTTCGAAAACGTACTCACAAATAAAATATCAAGCTAACTACTCGACTTTTTGCCAAACAATTCATACATCTTTCCACGAAGTAGAACGGTCGAAAGTTGACCAAGGTATAACAGGTGCTTTTACCCACGTTTTTTCACCTTCGCTGCGAATTTGCATCGAAACTTATGGACGCATCGCAATCAAATGATATTGTACTTATTCGTAATGAAATTAGGATTGGCAAAATGTTTTTTCTTTTTTTAAGCGATTTTGTTTTTATTGAGATATTCAATGATTTGTAGAGGGGCCAGGACTTTTGAAACAGACAGTAGAACCAATTTTTGTTTGGTTTATTTGTAGATAATTTAACCCGCTTTCATTTATTATGAATCGATTTTCATGTAGAATCCACAGAGAAAAAGGTATTTCACGAAAACAAAAATTTTCGAAAAATATTTCACTGAAAAATCCCTTTTACAGGCCATATCTTCTGAACTATTAGTGTTAGGATATTTTTTTTAGTCTTTCTAGGAATTTTGTCTACTTTCTTTTTTAATCATGGACTCAAGTTGTATGATGTACCCGTGACGAGCAATTTTCAAAAAACTAATTTTTGTTGCACTTTTAAAAAATCTTAAAAATTTAGTAGTTTTTTTGTACCAAATTACAGCCAGGGTTTAGGCCAAAAAAATATCACACATGACTTTTTCTCTAAGAAATATACATGATAATTGGTTTATAAAATGTCAAAAAGTGAGTTATTTTAAAAAGGACACTAACGATTTTTTAAATTTTAGGCTTAAAATAGTCGGAAGCAGTGGCGGACTGGGTGCCCGAGGGCGCGGTACGGAACAGACCCCCGGGGGCGCCAATTGCCTAATGATAGTAAAAAAAAAAAAAAAGGTCATTTGGGTGCCAATTGTAGAAAAACAACAACAAATCCAAATTCTAATCCAATAGAAAATTATAAATGAATCGGCTCCTCGTAAAAATCAAACTTTTTAAACAGATATTTATCTGTTTAGAAATATTAAATGGAAGGGAAAAAGAGAAAATATGTATTACTAGTAACACATGTGCATTATGGTTCTTGGATATTCTTTTCACTCTTTCCTTTGCAATCTAAAATATATTTATTTGTTTAAAAAATATATAAGCTTCTTAGGGCGTTTTTATATGCCTCAGGGGGCGCTAAACAAGGGGGGCGCAGTCAGGGTTCCCTGACCAACAATGCATGGCCAGTCCGCCACTGATCGGAAAAGTCATCTTCGGAATGAAATTTCCAGGCAACTTTTGGACAGGCAAAGTTCATTTGAGTGAAAATAACTGGTTCAAGCTTATAGTCGTGCGTGTCAACAAGGCACTACATGTTTTAAAAACATTACTGTTTTTTTTTTCATTAGCCCTCTTTTTATTCTAGTTCTAATTGTGTTTTAATCTAATAGCGCCATCAGCACTTTTGCATGCGTATTTACTTATATTCAGATGTGTCGTCTCCGTGGTATGTCCATGTGTAGTGTCGTCATGACGTCATGTGTTGTGTCGCTTTATGTAGTGGTGGAGCTGCTGAACTAAATTGGGGAATGCATGTGTTTGTCGCAGGTTCGCAACAGTTCGCAATGGTTGGAGGGCCGCAAGGGACGCAAGGAAGTGTGAGTGAAGGGAGTGAAGTGAGGTCAAGTCAGTGAGGTTATGTTCGTGGTTCCAGTCATTTCGTTGATTTCGTTTTCGTCTTCGTAAGTGAACAAATAAATCGTGTAACCTCCTGTGAACTGAAAACCCAATTTTCCGATGATTCTTGGGTGACAGTAAAAGTCACCGGGTTTCCCTGCCCCAGAAAGTGTGGACGAACAGTGTAATAAGCGTGTTGTTATTGATATTTAAGAAATTGGTTTCAACTGCGATCAAACACAATGAACCCAAAAGAAAGGGAAAAATATATCGAAGAATTCAATTTTCCCTTTTGTGAAGAGGCCACCAGCAAATATGAGAAAGTTGCAAAAATCGGCCAGGGCACTTTCGGGTGAGTAGAAACGTAGAATGACCCAATTTACATTCTAAAAATTGCTAGGTTAGGTTTGACTCCAGTGAAACTGTGAAACATTAACTTGAATATTCTTAATTACTTATTAAATCGTTCGGATTTTTCAAACATCAAACGTTTGAGCGACTGCATTTCAGTTATTGGTTACTTTTGTTTACGTATTTTGAATGAGTTTTACAGGTTTCAGATTTTATTGGTTTCATTACCCTGATCGCTCTGTAATGACGACTTCCTGAAACTTATTCGAATTATGAACTGAACTAAATACATTTGAGACGCAAAGATTCTTTCTTCATTTTATTTTTTCGCAGGGAGGTTTTCAAAGCCAAGGATAAGCCAACTGGTAAAAAGTTCGTGGCTATGAAGAAAGTATTAATGGAAAACGAGAAGGAAGGTGTAAGTATTCCACATTTATAAAATAATACTGTAATTAAGCTATTGACGAGTTATTTGTTCGGTATAATGTAAATTGCGAAGCAATTGAATTTTAATTAATTTAATAAAAAAATAGTTTATACATTTAAGAAGATTCTTCAATTCCGAGTATGACTTTTTAAATAAAAGTAATTCTCTGCTGTTTTGCGGAAAGTCGACTATTTTATTATATTTCTTGTTATATTCTGTTACGTAGGATTTAGTTGGCAAGAAGGCATATATGTAGGTATAAAACTGTTTATAGAACCAAAGATTAAATAACTCTAATTCAATAAATGTAATTTTCAAAAGCTATATTTAAATTTAATTCTAAAGTGGAAATAAATTATTCAAAATTTGCAATTTATTTGATATAATTTTTAGGTAAGTCTGAACAATTATTGCGAACGGAAGTATCATCTTAATGTTCTCTTAAGAAAATTATTAAACCTAAGGCTTTTAAGAAAACGTTCCTGTAATAGTCTTTCTGCCCAGCTAGGTTACATATTCCTCTGAATGAATATAAGTATAAGGTACTCTTTTCAATCTTCCATTTTATGTTTATTTTGTTCATTTTTGGACTTGATTTTCTTGAAAAATCGTTTGGTTTAACATTTTTGATTTGTTTTTCACGTCTTTTCTTCATAAAAACGAGACAAACGCTTTTAATTAAAAGCTAATCAGTTTTCTAAAATTGCAATGATCAGATAAATTTCTGTATTTTAAATAAAATTTCCGTGTCTGCGCTCACCGGAATTTCGGTGACATGAATAGTCAGCATTCTGCGGTACGTGTAGACTGTAGACACACTGCTAAATAATATTCCTAATGAATTAACGCATTTTAAGTAAAAAAAAATGTTGATCAATTAAATTACAAAGTTGGTATATAAAGCTTAAATTTCTTATCAATACTACTGTCCGAAATGAATACTAAAGGCCAAAGGAATGCAAAATAGTAATGAACTAAGCTGCTAAGAACATTCTTTTATTCCGATGAAAATCTTTATTCTTCATTTAAAAAACTTCTGAACATTTGAGCATATTGTGTATAGTTTATTTCTTTACAGTTTCCGATAACTGCACTGAGAGAGATAAGGATACTTCAATTACTCAAGCATGAAAATGTAGTCAATCTAATAGAAATCTGTCGGACAAAAGGTAAGTAGGATGAATCATAACTCTTAGAAGGCTACTTACATGATAAAAAAGAACAAATAGTATTTTTATCTCATTTTCAGGTACTCAAAACAACAAATATCGCTCGACATTTTACCTCATATTCGATTTCTGCGAGCATGACCTCGCTGGCTTACTGTCCAACATGAATGTCAAATTCAGTTTAGGAGAAGTTAAAAAAGTTATGCAACAACTTTTAAATGGCTTGTACTACATTCATAGTAACAAAGTAAGAATAATTTATTCTCAATTTACGTCAAATTTTATATCCACTTTTTATCAAATGTATGCGAATATGTAATCTACCAACTGTATTTTTCTGACAGATTTTACATCGAGACATGAAGGCTGCAAACGTCCTTATAACAAAAACCGGCATTTTAAAGCTTGCCGATTTTGGACTTGCTCGTGCCTTTAGCATGAACAAAAATGGCCAAGCGAATCGTTATACGAACAGAGTAGTTACCCTTTGGTACAGACCCCCAGAATTGTTACTCGGCGATAGAAATTATGGGCCGCCTGTAGATCTATGGGGGGCAGGATGTATCATGGCTGAAATGTGGACAAGGTAGGAATATTCAGGCAAAAAATGGACAATAATATTCGATAAATTAGTTTGTTTCAAGATTAGTAAAATAATTACGCACCCAGCTTGAACTTTCATTGAAAAGGTACTTGCCCATTCTGTTTTTTGCTGAATCTTTTTTGCAGACACCTCCCGAATATTTTACACCGAAAATGACAAAAATACGAAGGTTGCCTTTTAAAATATCTTAGCTTTTGACTTTTTGAATACAGTATTTTTTAAACCTTAGCTAAAAAGCAGCTCAGTATTTGTTTAAAGCGGTAAAAAATCAGTTTTATTGGGAATTACTCGTTCCTGGTGTATTTTGTAAAAAAAAAAACATTACAGAGTCATAATAAAGTACATAAAATTTCCCGTAAAACTAAATTTAAAAAATGCTCTAGCTCTAATAATTTAGACGATTTTTCCTTCAGAAGCGAATTTAGAGTGAAAATTATGTGTACAATTTAATTTGTTATATATCTCATTTGTAGTGCATTCCACAAATAAATCTTGCTGTTTTAAGTTCAAGTAGACTTTTTAGACGCGTAGTTTCTGAAAGTATCTTGCTTTGTTGCACCAAAAATGCATACTTGTACATAAAGCAGTCTAATTTGAATAATTTTTGAAATGTTTCCAGAGAGCTTGTGTGTGAGCTTGTTTAAAAAATCAAGATAATTTTCGAAAAGTCATATTTTCTGAAACGAGCTCACTTTCCTAGCAGGGTATCTGTCTACTGTGCGGGAATTTAAGAAAATTCAGTAATTGTCCGGGAATTGAAAAAAAATCAGTGAATTGTCTTCAACGTAATTTTTGATGCTAGAAGTGCATTTAATTTCCGTCTAATTTATATTTTTTTACTGTACCTTTGAGCTATTTACGCTACTTATTTCTTACTTAAAATTGAAATTCTTAAAAATTCTTAAAAAACTAAGAAATAGATTTTTTAAATAAATTCTAATATTGGAATTAAACAAATTACGCATGTGGCAACCCACTATACATTGTATGTAAGGTTCTATTGTAAGAGGGACCTTATATTTATAAGCGGGAAAAATGCGGGAATTTCTTAGGCAAAATTTAGTAGACACCCTGTCTAGGTAACATTGAAAATATTATTGTGTTGCTTTCTCATAGAGGGAGGTTTGTAAGAACTATATCTGAAAAAGTAAAAGAGCTATGATCATGCAATTTAGGCGAACTGTAGCTCCGACTACGATATCATTGATACCGTTGATACGATATCAACATTCTATGACCTCTTATGATCTAGCAATACCGATTTATAAGTTTAAAAAATATATTGTTCATCTTATTGATATAAGGAAAGCTTTTTCAATATTGCGAATACAACAGTAATGTATATAATATATTTATTCGCGTCTTCGAGACGCCTACCATAACTTACTAATATCGTTTTAAAATTTGTTGATATAATTATTTTCCTTATATATTTATAAGAGGATTTTTAAATATTGGGAATAAAACAGTACTGCATTTGATGTGAATTGTTCGCGTGTTCGACACATGTGGATTGATCTATTGACGAACTTTCGATGACCATTCTTGATTAATCAATAGCTACTTAGAAGGATTACAAAAAGTTAGACTGTTATTATGAAGGACAGAAACATAAGAATGAACAATATTGAAAGTATCCATTTTTTTCTTTTGTTAGGGAAAAACCTTCCGCTGTGAGGAAGCAAATTAATTTGATATCTATGAGGAAGTAAAATGCTCATGCAGAGAGCACAAATAAATACACCTATAGTTTCTATTTCAGGAAGCGATAACCTAGGATCTATTGTAAGTAAAACATTCTTTTTTTCAGAAAATGTAGTCAACTTATCACTTGTACTTGAACGCATGCGATATGTTTTTTGCATGCAAAACCTAAGGGTTTAATCAAATAAAATTTTTAAACTGAGCTGTTTTCAATCCAAGGTTTAAAAAATACTGTACTCCAAAACTCATGACATAAGATACATTAAAATGCTACCTAACGATTTTTCTCATTTTCGGCTCAAAATATTCGGTGGGGGGGGGGGGGGGGGCCTTAAAAAAAGAATCAGCAAAAAACCGGTATCAGCAAAATTTGATTCAATCTAGGCGTGATAATATTTATTTGCTGTGTTTAAAATTTATTTTATTCATACGAAATTTCTTTTTCGCAGATCACCCATTATGCAAGGCAATACGGAACAGCAACAGCTGACTCTGATTTCTCAATTGTGTGGTTCAATCACACCTGACGTTTGGCCAGCTGTAGCAGATCTAGACCTCTACAATAAAATGGAACTGATCAAAGGACAAAAGAGAAAAGTAAGTGAATTTTAATATTCAAATTGACTCCAAATTAGAATTGCTTCAAAGTTAAAATTTTGTAATGGGGGGTGTAAATTAAAATATTTGAATGCTTTTCAAATTTGATTTCCATGATTTGAAATATGGAAGTTTTGAAATTGTTGAAGTTAAAAACATCAATTTATTGAAAAAAAAAAAAAAATTTGTATTGACCCCGACGTGATTTGAACACGCAACCTTCTGATCTGGAGTCAGACGCGCTACCGTTGCGCCACGGAGTCTTGATGTCAACATCTTTTCTTATAAATTTGTATATTTGACTGTAATTTATTGTTAAAAGTACGGTTTTAGAAAAATGAAAAAAATATGAGAAATATAAACACGAAATAAAGTCGTCAGTTATTTCTCAAAGCTTTGGTTCTTTTCTATTGATAATAGCTTAAATCTTATATTTCTGATACTAAGTGACAAAAAAGACATTTATACAAATAAAGTTGAACTGATAAAATATTATAATCGAGGGATATATCACTCTTGAAATCTAGGGTATCTTTATGAAATCTTGAGAGTAAATTAAAAAACTTGAATATAACTTATGTTTCTTCAGGTGAAAGAGAGACTCAAACCATACGTGAAAGACGCATATGCTTGCGACCTTCTGGACAAGCTGTTGTTGTTAGACCCCGTGAAAAGGTACGATTCCGACTCGGCGCTAAATCACGATTTCTTTTGGACGGACCCCATGCCTTGTGATCTTAGCAAAATGTTGGCTCAACATACTCAGAGCATGTTTGAATACCTGGCCCCGCCGAGAAGATCAGGTCATTTGAGACATCCACATCATCCAGTAACGGGCGGACCTTCCAAACCCAGCACAAGTATCGCGGAAAGTGGATATCAAGATCGTGTTTTCTAGCAAATTAAAATATGTTAATTGTTTCGGTTGGTACTGTCTTTGTGCATCGACATCTTTAGATTTTGATGCTACGCATTTAAGAGTACGACGTGAGCTCTATTATATAAGTTAATTTATACGTATTCGGATATTGTTGAACTGAGGTACTGTTTAACATTTAAACACGTGAAACCTTTAAGATTAGACATTCAAGATAGCCTTTGATTTTTCTATGACAAACTATGACATAAGATTTCAAAGTAGATTTCTTTAATTTTGTAAATACCTTGTCTTGTTTTCGATTTTCTTGGAAGTTTTGATACTTTCGCTGAGCTGTGTAGTATTTATACTATTATTATTATAAGAGCACTATTGAAAGTCGCACCGGAATAAAAGTCGAAAATTTATAAAAGAGTGTCTTTAAATTGAGCTTTCCCTTTCTTCGAAATAGTTCTTCTTTATTTTGGATAGGAAATTTGAATGACAAGAGTCGGATATAGGTTCTTTTTCTATTTATATAAAGAATAATACATAATTCACTGATATCGCTCTTAAATAAATAATGATTTTTGACTTGTGTCAAAATAAAAATGATCTCGTGCAACACTGGGCGCACGTAAAACGACATCGGTCGCGAAATGTTTGTAAAACTGTGTTAACACTAATTGTTCTTTGTGTCACGTTTTTTTTATCACACTTTAATCATCGTCGTTCAGGAACCGATCGAGTGGGTTGGGTCCCATTCTTCTAGGTTTTGACGTTGGTGTTTTTTCTGTACTCGCAACTGAAAAACCTTCGTTTTATTTGCCGGTGGAGATAGAACAGACAAATTAAAAACATAATACATATTACTAGCAAAATAAGTCATATTTACCTGGAGTAAATCGTTGTGCATTCAGGCAATTGAGCCACTCAGACATATTTATTTTTCTATCGCTGTTCACGTCGCAATATTTTGGGAATTTCTTTCCACATCTCCTCAAGTCTGGATAGTAGGAAACCATAGAGCGAAAGTTTTTCCACTCCTTTCTTTCTAGTACCTGAAAAAGAAAATTTCATTAGAATTTTAATAGTATACAATTAAAATTAAACGTAACTAGTTAGTTTTGCACTTTCGAACCTTATTTTTGTTTTTGTCAAGCATAACAAAATGCCATGTTGCAACTCGTTCTTCCTTGGAAGCCTGCCATTTGGAGAAAGTTTCATCCGAATCGGAATTCGAGGCTTTCATTTTCCTCTGTAACATTGTCATGAGGTCTCGAAGGAATATTTCTTTCTTTGCTTCTGGGCATCCTAGAGTAATAAGATGATAGAATAATTACGTTTTAATTAATAAATTAAAAGAAACGGTATTAAATGAGACTTGTTTTCTTAAATGATGTAAAGAGAGTTTACCATTCATTGGTCTGCTCGGTGTGGGAACTGGAGTACAGTTCGGTTCACGATCTTTGGAAGAAGTGCCAGGAATAGGTTTTCCAGTGTCCTGGTAAACACACCAACAATATCCTGAGTAACACTGCACCCTATGATACCTTCCATCAGGTGTGCATTGGGGGATGTAGAATTTTTCTTCAGAATTTGCTTCAGAATCCTCCAACACCGATTTTCTGTCCGATAGGCAGTCATTTGCTAAAGATTGAAGGTCATTTTTAATCAAATGAATTTCTTTAATCTACTTTTGAACTGGTTAAAAAGCTTCAACTAGGAGTCGAGGGGTTAACCACTAGAAATTCGGATGTACCAGAAATCAAATTATTTCTTTTGCATCCAAATTCAAAAGAATTCAAATAACTCAAAATAAGTCCAGAGAATTCAACTTGAATACAAGAGAATTAACAAAATTAAGGCGAGTACAAGAGAATTCAAAATATTTCAAAGACTTCCCGACAATTTAAAAAAATCAAAATGAATGCAAGAGATTTCAAAAGAATTCTGTGGTGGTTATACACCTTGGTTACCGAGCAGTTTGGAAATACTTCTAACTAATCTTAAACTAATTCAAAAACAAGCTTGAATTCGTGTTACACTGGTTTGAAACATTTGACCGGTTGTGTTGTAATTTGCACTGTTTCCACATAGAATTGAACGAGCTTTTTTTTTATCGAAATTAGAAAAGTGAGGAGTTAGAAATTGTTTCAAAACAGTTAAAAGCTCTCATGAAAAAAGTATTGAACCAGTTTAAAATTAGCACGTATTATTATTTAAATAAATCAATATCCATCGATAATTTTTTAACATTTAATTACAAATTTTTTAAGTTTCTTTTACATCAAGTAGTGATTTATTCATTGGAAATATGTATTAATTTAATTTTTATAAATTCTTGTCATCAACTTCAAATTTTCGTTTTTTTAACTAACTAACAATTTCACGTATGTTTCATGTATAATGTAGGTTGCAACAAATCTATTTCCTTTATATAAAACTTAAATTTTGGATAAAAATATACTATTGTATTTGATATGTAATCGAGCTTTTTACAAAGCAAAACTTTTGCTATTTTTCTAGAAAAACAAAACTTTTCCTACTGATTCTGTAACCAAACACGCATTAAAACTTTGGTTTATTTTTTGAAAACTCTTTATTCTAAAAAGGTCCCTTTATC
>CAKNXH010062851.1:283475-294882 GCA_932178445.1 Andricus quercusramuli | reverse complement strand
CGAGGAGAAGAATATAACCGGAGTAAAACCTCCGTACCGAATCCCTGATAAAATATAGATAAATTGGAAGCAATATACCATCTGTTTGAAAGCACACAAATACAAAATGAATCTAATTAGAAGCATATATAAGTTAAATAAAGCTCCATTTCTAAGGCTAAATACTTATTGAAAATATCGAACCTAATTATTTCCATCTCGAATATAAATTAAATTTTCATCTACGGTAGACATCTCATTATATTCATATATTATATTATATCAAACTTTTTGAATATATTGAGACAGATTGAAAGTGAACTTTTTTCTTGAAAATTCAACTTTCTTCTGAGTAACTTGTATTTCTAGCTTCACTATCAGAAAAAATAGTCGCTAACTTCATATATAATGTATGCAAATGACTTTACACACACGTAAGTGAAATATAATATACATGCTTATATTGAATGCAATATAAATTTTATTATTTTAATATACATAGCATAGTAAGTCTAAAATAAATTGGATAATAATAATATATACACCGGAAAAACATTTTGAACCAATAAATGGATTTACTTGTATCCTATTTCTTAGCATCACGAAAATATTCTTCCAGAATAGTAATTTTTATTTGAACTAACTATATCTTTTGTTGATCCAAAGGAATCATTTTTTTGGCTGTATTTTCTTCATTAAAATAGATATTTCGTACATAAAAGGAAATGATTCCCTTGACTCAAAAAGTCCTAGATTCGATGAAATCTGATTTGTCCTTCGAAGAAATATTAATTTCACTTAATGAATTTGATTTTTTTTATTCATCAGGACGCATTAGAATCAATTAATTTGTCCATATCTGAATCAAGTTTTCAGGTTTGCTTTAATCAAGAAAAGAATTATTTAATTCTAAGAGGTCCCCGAAATACCTTTTGTTTAAAAGGTGCAAAAAGTGGAATTTTCATTATTTAACAAGAAATCATCCAGGGCAACCAGTGTTTCCTTTTTTCCATGTTTATAACCTCTTTATAATTTTTATATACAGTCCTAAGTAAATTTATTTATTTGTGCTAAGCATTTCGTTGCTTCCTATCATTGAATTAGGAAATATCTCGACTAATCGAATTACGACTTTTTTCTACTTTTTGGTGGCTCACTTTTCGCTAATCGAAACTGTGAAATTTCATTTTACCAATTTGATTCAGAGAAACCTCGAAGTATCTTTTTGCATAAGAAGAATGCTATAAAATTAAAATTAATTTCTGTAGGTACTCAATTGCATACTTATGCAAACTGACGCTCATTCAAGACAAGTATTTTTTACTAGGTTTGTTAAATAATTGCAATTATCTATGGAAAGTACACAAATAAAAAAAAAATTAAATCTAAAACAGAATCCTGTTGAAAAGAAGCGGATGGAGACCCAGGATGAAATTTGTTTAAACTTTGTTTAAACAGTTGCGGAAGGAGACGCATCAAAATTGAGGCAGACTGCGTCATATTTAGAATCACACAATATTTGCACCAAGCAATTAGTTTCTTCCCACAACTAAATTTAGAAATGTCTCAACTAATGGAATGATTCCTTTTCTACTAATCTTTGACGGCTTAATATCATACTCATTAAAGCTGGTGCCTATTCAAAACGAATAATTTTCACAAAAGTTGCTAAACAATTGCAATTTTCCACGTATAATGAGGAAAATTACGATGAATAAAAATTTTGAAACTCGAATGCAGAACTCTTTAAAAGTAGCAAATGAGGATCTTGAATACGCATAACTAATATACTGATCCACATTGATCTTATATTGATCCATTATATTTTCAAGATTATTTTTCGTCGTCTCGTCCTCTAGATCATAATGTAGTAGTGCCAATCCTACACGGTTTATCCACAATATTCAGAAGAAAGCAAACTGAATTTTCCCGCGTGCTCCACTAGCGCCCACGCCACGTTGCTAGGGGAAACTTTCATTGTATTTTTTTGTGCGGTTTCATCCACGTCGTTACGCTGTATAAAAATTATAAAAATGGGAAAAAGTGAATATTCATCTGAAAGAAGTCCTCATCGTAAAAGGAAGAGACGGAGCAGATCTTCCAGCCATGAGATCAGAAGAAAAATCGAACGCTTGGAGAGAAAAATGGAAAAACGCAGGCAAGCTGCCATGCGTTCTCGCTCACGTCATGGCTCCCGTGGTTCACCAAGCATCGAGTCATACCATTATCGGCTAGATAATCGTTAACGCTATCCGCGAGATACGTCGCATTATGGCCGGTAGGCATTTACTTATTTATTTCTTTATTCTCAGTGTGTTTTTTTTCTCGATCTAATTGATTTGATCGCTTGCCTGCGAGGCACGACGAATCCCCTTATAATCAAATTATTGCTCTTTGATTACTTAGATCGAGTCGGCCATCACACTCAAGGAATCTTCCTTCAAGTCGCAGTGTCTCCCGTGAGCGTAGTGTTTCACGATATTCCCCGACACCCAGTAGGTCCGTATCACGACCGCCCAACCGGGTTTTTGAACATCGTTCTCACTCTTTGCCGCCCGTCATGAGAGGTGAGCATAATAATGGTCAGAGTGTACAGTAGGGATCCCGGAGTCGAGTCCGGTTCTTCGGTGGATTCGATTCCTTGCGCTCGAGAATCGATTCTTTGGAGTCGACTCCGCTTACCGGAATCGAGCCCAGAATCGACTTTCGACGCCCGGGATTCGATTCCGGAATCGACTCTCGCGCCGGGAATCGATTTCTGCAGTGGGACTGTGATGCTGTTTCGAAGTCGTACGTGACAAACTCCACACGCTATGGCGTACGTGAGCGCGCTCCTATTGGTCAGGCTTAACGGCTGGGCCTTGCGCTTGTTTGTTTCTAAGTAGACGTAATACTATTACATTCTAAGACGTTCTATTATCTGCGTTCGAAAGCAGCTTTGCTCAATAAAAAAGCATTTTTGACAGTTTCGATTATCTTCGATTGTATTCTCCTGAAATGATGATTCTATATTTTATATATAGAACCTCAAAATTTAATATTCTATAATATTTTCAGTCCGTAAATTGTAAAATATGTAATTATTTCTTTGAAATGAGTTATTTTAAATTTTCTGTTTTTTCTTATTAGATAACAATTGTAATTTTCATTCAATCTTTATCATTGAAGGCTTATGTTCAAGATTCTCTATCATTCTATTCGTGGAAATTTCATTAACATTTAAGTTTTCAGAAGTAAAATTTATATGAAATATTAATAATCTTCTTGAATAATAACTGGATGACTTATTTATAATAAAACTCCCACGAATAGAATTTTAGAGAATATCTTCAGGAACAAAATAATGCCACAATGATAAAGATTGAATCAAAATTACAATTGTTACGTAAAGCGAAAGGAAAAACGCAAAATCCAAATAACCGCCCATTTTAAATAAGAAATGATATATCCGGCTAGTTTCTTAAGTACACTTAAATTCAATTCCAAATTTTGTAAAACGTGATAATATAATTATTTTTTTCGACAGTTTTTGTATTTTCAATAAAAATTTATATCAATGATATTACTGTTTATTAATTCTTAATCAAATGAATAATAATAGATATTAAGAATTAATTTGGATAAATATTAATTTCAAATAATATTAGAATCGATTAACTATTTATTTTAATTGATATTAACATAAATTCATAAATTAGTAATTTAGGTTAAAATTTATTATTCGGAGTCGACTCGGAGTCGAAGAATCGATTCCACGGTCGATTATTCGATTCCCGGAATCGATTAATTTTTTTCAGAACCGAAGAACCGAGTATCGACTCCCTCTTTCGGTTCCGGAACCCTAGTGTACAGCCACAACCACTGGTTGTCGGAAGTGAGGTTATGTCTTCATCGAACGTTCAAAAAGTGTCGGACCCGAACCCTTTGGACAAGGGAATTGAAACAGCCGAAGACACACAGCTTGATGAGACATTGTTAAAAATTCTCGGAGAGGATCCAAACAAGGATAATTTACAGGCGGAAAATATCCATCAGGCGTTGGCTGACAGATGGACGGAGATAATTAAAAGTGGATTACCAGCCGAGGTAAAGAAGGAAATATTGCAGAAATACCCCCAACCTGAAAATTTCACTATTGTTAAACCCCCGTCTATCAACCCTGAAATAAAGCGAACGATGACCGACGCTGCAATCAAGAAAGATAAATTTCAGGCACTGTCGCAGCAGCAGCTTGGTGCTGGCTTGTGCGCAATCGGCTCTGCGCTGACAGCTTGTTTAAAGTCAGGAAATAAAGAAAATACCTCTCTTGTCGCTAACCTCAGTGATGCAGGCCGCTTATTAGCAGACATTTTCCACAGCATTTCCGCAACTAGACGAGCGTTTATCACTCCTAACCTCAACAGAATCGTCAAGAATATGTCTGAGGATTTACCAGTGGATAAATTTCTATATGGTGAGAATTTCCCTGAACATTTGAAAGCGGCTCAGGCTATGGAGAAGCAAGCCAAGGATATCTCGAAGCCACCTCCACCCAATATTCCTGCAAAGAAGCCAAAACGGGATCTCCAGTCTAAAGGTCAATCCGGTTCATTGGGATATAATGCTGCTTCTTACTCTAACAATCAGCCAGCTTTAAACTCGAAGGGCCCGCCAAAGAAGAGCTACAACTCCTCTCGTCAGGGCGGGCAGCACCGGCCTCGGTATTCGCAGACGAACCGTCGTCGACATTAAATGTAAGTAAAACGGCTGCGAGGTTAAAATTCTTTATTGATGTTTGGAAAGAATTTACCAGCGACACTTCAATTTTGCAATGGGTACAGGGGTACCGAATTCCTTTTGTAAAGAAGGTAGTTCGAAATTTTATACCAAAACAGAAACATCTTTCTCAATCTGAGTTTAGGGATACCTACCATTCAATCAAACAGCTTTGGGAAAAAGGCGCTGTTTCAGAATGTGAACCAAGTGACGGTCAGTTTCTCTCGACTTATTTTCTTGTGAAGGAATCGAATGGGGAAAACAGATTTATTTTAAATTTAAAAAATTTGAATACCTTTCTTGATCCGCCCCATTTCAAAATGGAAGATTCAAAAACGGTATTACGTTTACTTGTTCGAGATTGTTACATGGCAACAATAGATCTGAGGGACGCCTTTTTGTTAGTCCCTATAGCAGACGAATTAAAAAAATTTTCAAGATTTGAATTTAACGGCATACTATATCAATTTAATTGTCTACCGTTTGGCCTGTGCACATGTCCGTACGTTTTTACAAAATTGTTAAAGCCGGTTGCTCACTTTCTTAGGTCTAAAGGATTTATATCAGTTATTTATTTAGATGATATATGGCTTACCGGTAATACTGAAGAAGCATGCACTTTGAATGTTACAAAAACTGAAGATCTCTTAGAGTCTCTGGGGTTTTTACTTAATTTTGAAAAGTGTAGTTTAACACCCTCAAGGTTATGCAAATTTCTTGGGTGCTTATTCAATAGTGAAAAATATCGAGTAGAACTCCCGTTAGACAAAAGGCATAGGATTTTAGACGTAGTAAATGAGTATTTATCGAAATCGGAGTGTATAATTCGGGATTTTGCACAATGTATTGGAATTTTAGTGTCAGCCTGTCCGGCGGTAAAGTACGGTCGCCTTTACACAAAATCCATGGAACGCGGAAAGTTCTTAGCTATTCAAAAGTCGGGCAATTACGATATGAGCATGAGAATAACTTCGGATGTTAAATTAGAACTTGAATGGTGGGGTAGAAACGTCATGTCCATTTATAACCCTATTCGGGACTATAATTACCAGCTTGAAATTTTCTCCGATGCATCACTGACGGGATGGGGAGCATGCTGCGGAGAAGAAAGAACTTATGGTTGGTGGAGTACGGACGAAAGGTCACACCATATAAATTATTTGGAATTAAAAGCTGCTTTCTATGCATTACGTTGTTTCGCACTAGATCATAGATCTTGTGAAATATTGATGCGCATAGATAATACTACAGCGATTTCCTACGTAAATCGTATGGGTGGTATACAATACCCACAATTAAATTAGATTGCCAGGCTCATCTGGGAATGGTGTGCAGAGCGGGACATTTGGATATTTGCTTCTTATATCAGGTCGAAAGAAAATGTCATTGCCGATAGCGAATCTAGAGTTCTTTCACCTGAAACTGAATGGGAATTAAATTCAAAGGTTTTCAAAGTAATTACAGGAAAATTCGGGATTTTCGATATTGATCTTTTCGCGTCAAACATCAACGCGAAATGTAAGAAATTCATATCTTGGCACGCTGATCCAAAGTCTTACGCAATTGATGCACTAACAATTTCCTGGGCTGAGTATTACTTTTACGCGTTTCCTCCCTTTGCCTTAATTCTGCGATGCTTGAAGAAAATTGTAACAGATAAGGCAGACGGAGTTCTAGTCGTACCCCTGTGGCCAGCACAATCACGGTATCCTGTGTTTACCAGTTTGTTGATTTCGGAGCCTTTAATTTTCCGTCCTCAACTCGATTCAATCAAGTCTCCTTTCAGGGAGGAACACCCGTTATGGAGAACTCTTACCCTGGTAGCAGGCAGATTATCGGGGAAGCGTTCAAACGAAGGGGTGTATCAGAGGAAGCGATTCCAATCATGTTCGCCTCCCTAGCGAAGTCAACTTTACAACAATATGAGAAGCCTATTAGATTGTGGTGGAACTACTGTTTTGACAAGAATATTTCTGTACCTGATGCCGACATTCAGCACGTAATAATTTTTTTAACAGATATTTTCAAGAGAGTAGGAGCCTATGGCACTGTCAGTTCATACCGATCGGCTTTGTCCCTAGTACTATCACGCGATTTAGGAAATGATATGACGATAAAAAGAATGTTTAAAGGAATTTCCGTGTTAAAGCCTCAGAACGCTAAATATGACTCTACTTGGGATCCATCATCAGTGTTGGATTTCTTAAAGACTTTGTATCCTAACGAAAAAATTTTTCTAGAACAGCTAACATGTAAGTTAGTTACTTTAATTGCGCTGCCAACAGGCCAAAGAATGCAGACTTTATCTAAGATTACGTTGGACAATATTGTGGTTTTACCAGCAAAAATTCAAATTAAAATTTCTCCACGCATTAAGACTTCGAAATTAAATAAGTCGCAACCATGCTTAATACTTCCGTTTTTTCGCAATCAGCCAGAGATTTGTGTAGCATCGGCCCTTCAGGCATATGTAAAAAGGACAGCTGAGCTAAGAGATCCAATGAGAAATGATAATTCATTATTTATATCATTTCGTAAACCACATGGGGTGGTTACAACTCAAACGTTGGCTAGATGGATCAAAAATGTGCTGACTAAAAGTGGAGTGGATACATCTGTATTCAAGGCACATAGCACTAGACATGCCTCGACATCAGCTGCCAGTCGAGCGGGAATCAGCATTGATACGATTCGCCAAACAGCGGGTTGGTCTCAGGAATCAACCGCATTTGCGCGATTTTATAATAGACCCTTAGATAACAGCGATGCGTTTGCTACGGCTATAATAATGTAAAAAATTTGTAACATTAAGTTACCCAAGTTTTTCCTTTGTGTTCACTCTATGTTCTATGCATAATAAATGCTTATTTGACAAACCGCAATAAACTTTGAACATCTACATTATGATCTAGAGGACGAGACGACGAAAAGTAATTAACCGATCAAACGAACTTACCTGTTGTGAAGTTCGATCGGGATTATTTGAGTCGTCTCGTCCGAATAGATCATACCCACCCTTTCCCAGAAAATATCCTTCAGATAGTAACCCTAGTGATTGCGATTTGAGAACTTTGAAATAATTAAAGTTTCCCCTAGCAACGTGTCATGGGCGCTAGTGGAGCACGCGGGAAGATTCAATTTGCTTTCTTTTAAATATTGTGGATAAACCGTGTAGGATTGGCACTACTACATTATGATCTATTCGGACGAGACGACTCAAATAATCCCGATCGAACTTCACAACAGGTAAGTTCGTTTGATCGGTTAATTGTAAAACATTCTCATTTTTCTTAACTTTGTTTAAACAAACAGAAGTATTTTTAAAATTGAAAAAGACTATTTCACATTAACAATTTCTCAATATAGCCTTCATAGTGTTTTAATAGAGATAGAAGCATTACATCATCACGTTCTTCTATTAAACTTATTTTTTTACAAACAGCTTTAAATAAATTTCTTTTCACAATGCAATTAGTTTTCCACTATTGATTTACAAAAAATATCTCGACTACTCGAATTAGTAATTTACGACCAATCTTTGGTAACTCGCTCTTTGATGATCGAATCTGAAAAATGTCACTAGTAATAAATCAAATATTACCAATTTTGATTCAGAGAGCAAAAATTCTTAAAAACTCAAATATACTTCTTCAAGCAATGAACTTGATAATCATTCTTCAACAAACCGCAATTTTAAATTCATCAAAAAATTTGCTATCGCAATAATAAGTCTATTGTGCATAACCTTATGAATATTGAATTACGCCTGAAAAGTATATATCAAGCTCAGTGGATTAATGATAATAAAATAATGGTAAAAAGTCTTGTCGAATCTCAGTTGGGTGACTGCAACGAGCTTTACTTTTACAAGTTCTGTTACCTCATTATAAATATATTATAAATTTCTTGTAAATACACACAACTTTGGCATGAAACATAAGACAAAAATTATTTTATCTTAAAATTTTTCTGCATGACGCCGTGATGTCCACCTTAGTCTCTGCTCGACCATGTCATCGATTTACCTGGCGCTTCTTTTTTAAATAGTGGGTTTCCAAAAACAAAGTATTAGATATTTCGTATCAAAACTTTACCAATTCAATAACTGATTTGTTGAACTGGAAGATTTTTATTAACAAATGGAAAGTCTAGACGATTTTCGCTTGAAAATCGCAATATTTAACAACAATCCACGAAGAGAAGTTTTCATTCGATCAAAAGATTCCTTTTTGCTTCCAAAAGATCTGACCTCGATGTAGATAATGTACATGATATATATTTTTCTGAGCAATGGATCCTGTGGTACAATATTCAAATATGCGAATTTTGTTTCTGGTTGATTCTAAACCAATTTATTTAGATTATTACATTTTGTAAATGGGAAAAGAAACCATTTAAAAAATGTACATTCCTAAGATTGCTAATATTTAAAATATTCCTTATACAAAAATTTGAATAGAAAAATTTCTTTCAAGAAGTTAAAGTAAAAATTATTTGGCCTTGATTGAAAAAACTTTTAGAATATTTATAAGGAAACCCTGCAGATTCCTGTTCAATAGTCAAAAAGTCATCTTTTTTTGTTGGCAATTAACCTTTCTGTCGAAAATTCTATTGTATTCTGAAAAACTTGTTTGTTTGAGTTAAGTTGAAAATGTGTCTTCTTGGATTGGAAAGTTATCCCTTCTGGGAGAAAATCTTTGTAGGTTGAAAACTCAACTATTGCGTTGAAAATGAAACATGTTTCGACATAAAGTCTTAAGAATTTTCCCTGTATAAAGTCTGATATTTTATTATTTTTTAATTAATCTTGATTCATTCATGTAGCTTAGACACTCGAAAAAACCATAGATTATGAAAGGCCACTTTTTGTAAATTTTTCTTCGAAAATTTCAAACTCTGCTAAAATAATTTCAAACTTTCCCCAAATGCCTCTTCTACAGATTTACGTAAATTTTGTGAAATCTTTCCCCTAAAAATTCTCTTCGTGTTTGCAATCTTCATTTCGCAGGAGAAAATTGTTTTTTTTTTCCTTCCTGAATATGATTTCATACTTAAAATTATACCAGAGATTTTCCGTAGTTCTGTATTTATAATTTCTAAGCGAAATTGTCAAAAAATTGAAAGATTTACTAAATTGTACTTTGATATGAGTACTTCATTGATATAATTTTAGCAAAAAGTTATTATTCAGAAGAAAAAGTAAAAAGTTGCTAGAATTGAAGTATTCAACATTTTGGCAAGCACCCTTTATATTCTAACACATTCGAAATTTGTCAAGCCTTCAATTTTCCAGGGACTTAATAACCTTATATGCATTATTGCATATGATCTGCGTTGCGCATTTAGAGCTCTTCAAGATCATGCCACCTACATTTTTCTAAAGTGTTTTGTAATGCCAAATTTATTATTGGCAATGCATGTATGCGCATTTCAAAAGATAGAACTGGTGAAACTGACGTAGAGCATCTAAGTAAAAGCAGATTTTAAATATGAAAAAATCTAATTTTTCAAATGTTTAGACAAAAATAGAAGCCTCGGCAGAGATAAGGTTCGATGAAAAAATGCTTCGTTGGAACTTTTGTTCCAACTGTGATCATATTTCAAAATAGTTTTTCATATGACGCTGTTTGTTATTGGGAAACATATACCACGCATCAGATCAGAAAATCCTAAGGAAAGAATCTCTTACATACTATGAAGATATTTCTCCTTGAAAGTTTTTTTGTGGATACAGCGTTATCTCTATAGAACCTTCGACTATTGACACAATATGCTTGAATCTTTGAATTGTGGTAAAACTGATAACGTCATACCATTCTGTGGAAAAAATTACATAGAAACCATGTATTCAATAATTTCTTCTCCACTCAATTTGTTGTGTATTGTAAATAAATTCTGAATAGGTAGTCTTACTATGCAATTGTTCAATTGTACCAAGAACATTAATGAACATATTTTTCCACCAAAATTAAGTATTTTAGAGAGTAGCGTTTGCAGAATGAAAAAACAACATTTTTGGGGTTAATTTTCCTACTGTACTTGTTTATATATTATTTCGCCTGGAGATTTTATGTGAGTATAATATAATACCAGACAGACCATAAATTGAGGTCTGATTTTTATTTCATGGACGTGGGTATACAAATAATTCCGCGTTTTAGTATATTGTCCAGATTTCGTCAGAGAATAAGAATCAATCATAAATTTTGAGGTTGACTTATTTGAAGCCACTCTTATGGGTCCCCAAAGAAAACACCATAAGTGACAAATTTGAATTTTCCGTAATATTGCGGTAAAATATATACTTGAACAAATAGGCATTATTCATATAATTGTGGAATTATGCCAAGAAATTATTTTATTGTTATCATTGATTAAATAACTCATAAAGTCCAGAAAATAGGTCACTTATGTCTCAAATTTGAAGAAGATTTTTGTTGGAATTCGAAGAAAACAGGGGGAAAAAGTGAAAAATAAGGGCCAGCCTAGTATACACATCTGGGGACATTCACAGAATACATGATACGTATTTCAGTAATGATGACCCTACTCCCCCCCCCACACACCCTGTGTAATATACTTTTAATTGTTCTTGACATGGAGAATGATGCTTTGAAGGATCCCCCCCCCCCTTCTTCCCGGAAGTACCATGTATTTTGCGAATGACCCCTCC
>CAKNXH010062851.1:162002-274155 GCA_932178445.1 Andricus quercusramuli | reverse complement strand
TAGGTGGATAAATACTACCAGTGTGGGTCCACCACACCCACGACGGGCCAACACCACGCAGTATTCCTCGAACGGTCACCCATCCAAGTACTAACCGCGCCCAACGCTGCTTAACTTCAGTGATCTTACGGGAACTGGTGTTTTCAGCGTGGTATTGCCGTTGGAATTTAAGTTATAAGCACAAAAAATTCAAAGATTAAAATTTTTTTACTGTAAATCTTTGAACTTAGACGTTAGATCCTCATTATTTTAAGTCTTTTCAAATTAATAATGGTTCGATTCATATTTATGCATACAAATTCAAAACTTTCACTTATTAATTGAAAGGTTGAACAATGGAATAATTAAAATCGTAAAGTTAATATTTAAAATTAAACACTATGAAACTTCAACGATTCAAAGCGTTCTCTACGTATTGCAAACAATTCTGTTTCAAATTATTTATTTTTGAATATTTCATTCAAAATTGCTTATTTAAAACGAACAGTAAAATATTGCCAAATATCAAAATTATATATTATTATACCTATGAAATTTGAAAAAATTAATAATAAGAATTTCTGCTCATTTCACGGTTTTCCCGGTTCATCAGCCATCCTGGGTTTTTAAAGAGTTTTCGAAATTTTCCTTAAATTATCTGGTAGATGCGAAAATAATTGCAAATTAGCTTAACTTTGAAAAACCAGATCAATTTCTAAATGAGGCAATTTGTTTTAGAAGATCCGCAAGTCCTGATAATGATTTTGAGTAGAAGTTAACAGGAATTACAAATCACCTTGAGGCTTACTAAGATTTGATAATTCGGGATTAAGATTAAAAAACGAACGTTGAAAATTTTCTTGACATCGGAAAAGGTTTCGCAGTGGCAAGACTGATTTTTCGAAAAGAATACGATAACTGATAAAAAGTGAGTGTGGAAAAATGTTGCAATGACGTGAATTGTGAAGCTAGCCAAGTGACGCCATACCGCGATGACAGCTGATAGCTTGGTCATACTGCGAAAGTGGACTGTCGGTAACAGCTGCATGTGCATTCTAACACTTTCCTTGGCGGGCATTTTAAATTTAAATAAAGTTTTACAACACAACAAGCAGGTAAAATGGCAGGTCTATAATTTTATATGGTGTAATAATAACGCAAAAAATTAGTAGAATTTGCGTCAAGACACGATTTGGAGATAATACAATAAATAATTTTAACGAAGATTCCAAAATTATTATCAACGAATTCACAAAGGCATCTTTTTATCACTTATATACTTTTCCTCTTTCGAGACCACGTTTATTATTTTTGGAATAAATTAATTACATACTTAACTTACAGTGATACTATTTCACTGACTAATCATTTGAACTTGCCACTAAACAAACAAAGAAGCAAATCACGAATTGCATTCTTCATTCAAATTTACAATTCCTGCCAATTCGAGCGGCATGCAGGTACGACTGTTACCGACAGTGCATTTTCCCAGTACGATCAAGCTATCAGCTGTCATCGCGTGATGGAGTAAGTTGGTTTCCTTTTTACATCTCAACGTTGCTACATTTTGCCATTCTCATTTTTTAACAGTTACCGTATTTTCTCGAAATCCCAGAGACTGACTCAATGTCGAGCCACCACGAAACCCCTTCCGGGGTGAGAAAATATTTGAACTGCGTTTTTAAAACATAAATCCCGATTGAGAAAATCTACCTGGTAAAGTTTCAGTGGTCTACAAATTTCGCCGTTTGTTGGAAAAAGTTTGAATAGCCTTAATGCCATTTTTCCATTGGATACTCTGAATTGTTCTAGATAATCAATTATCAAGTATATTGGGTATAGAGTACCTATACTGGGGACAGAATTATTTTTTTTTTCAATAAGCCGCAACACAGATCAGAGGATCTATTTTGAAGCTACCCATACTATCCACGCTAAACCTGCAGTTTAATTATAATAAATTGGAGTTTTGATTTGCATGATGAGAAAATACAAAAAAAACCTTGAATTTTTTGATTTGTTTGAGAATGCTTCTTCAAACTCAATTTCTAATAATTCACAGTCAACAGTGTGAATCAAAAATTAAATTTTTAATAGATTTTATCCTTAACACTTATTATAGAAAATTTAATTCATATTGCATTGGAATACTCTTGGCTTTATATCGAAAAAATGTTTCCCATTTTACAACCAATTTTTAAAACTGAAACTCTTGATACGCACTGAGCTTGAAAAAAATTCCAAAATACTTTGTGTTCCAAATTCTTTGTATAATTTTTTTCTGCGTATACTAAAAAAATGTTTGTTTGATTTGAACGTTCTTAATAAATAATTCCTATTTTTTTACAGCACCAATAAATACACAATGGCCATCTCATGAACAAGGTAATTTGAAAACTAAAATGAATCACAAAATAAATATTGCAATACTTTTCCAGAACCTCTAGGTTTTTAGGGTAACGTGAGCTACGTTAAAAATCCTTTATAAACACGTTCGGATGACTGTCCGTCTGTTGTTTACCAACCCTATTAGGTAATTTCACTATCAATACCTGATCGGGAAATAATCACGTATCATCTGCTATCGCGAATACTGGGTATGCTCAACTCATTGCTGTTCTTATGGAAATCACCATAAATGCTTTGTTTTTTTTATTAAACATGAAAAGTGATATTACATCGGCTTTTGGATTTATTCTCGGAAAGAGTGGACATTCTATTTCTGGTTACTTGCTATTTTGAAGTTGTGATGAATCGAATTATACTAAGGAATCGGCCGAGAATGTGTTTCACAGAGGTTACGTAGAACTTGAAAACCTTCAAAAAGTAACACATGTGAAACAAAGTTAGTGTATAGTTTTTCATACTAATAAAAAATTATTACGCCAACGGCAATACCACGCTGAAAACACCAGTTCCCGTAAGATCACTGAAGTTAAGCAGCGTTGGGCGCGGCTAGTACTTGGATGGGTGACCGTTCGGGGAATACTGCGTGGCGTTGGCCCGTCGTGGGTGTGGTGGACCCACACTGGTAGTATTTATCCACCTAGAAACACTACCCGAATCGGGTAGTGAGGCAATGTACTTTCGAGTTCGAAATGCTAATCAATTTTTTTTTTTTTTTGTTAATAAAAAATTATTGAATAATGTTACATGAATAACTGAAAAGTTTACAGCGTGGTTTGAGGCTATGCTTTGTTGAAAAAATTGTATTATCAATGCTGTGAGCATGATTATTAGAAAAAACATAAATACCCTTCTTAAATATGAACAGCAGACCAAATTTTGGTTGCGCTGATATTTGCATTCATTTTTTTCATGATGAGAAATTTAAAGAAATCATTGGACTTACCTTTTTCAGCATCTTGGTATTTGAACACTTTCTGAAGTTTTACGTAACCACTACTAAGCAACTTTTCGGGCGATTGTTTAGTATGATTCATTTCGCCACAACCTTGAAATAGCACGTAACCAAAAGCAGGATCTTTGCTTTTTCCGAGTATAAATTCAACAACCGATAATCTATCACATTTTCATTAAAAATTGCATTAACCATGATTTTCGTAAGCCTAATTGAATTGGTAATGGTTGCTGACCATTTCGCAATCTGATTCCAAAAATCAGAACTAGAAAGAGTAGGTATATTTTTGAAGATTCATTAATTTTACGATTGTTTTGTGGAGATTAAAACAATGATTTAATCGTAAAAATCAGCCTCCATCCTCATTTACAATACAATAAGTTTGTTTAAGGGTGCTTGTTGAATCCGACTTGGGATTATTCCATGCGAATGATTTTGATATGTACTGGGCGTTTTTTTAACTTGAGACATTTAACTATCTCAAAACATACGCATCCTATGAAAAAAATATCTGTAATAAAAATTTTCTGTTTTTGAGGGGGGAAATCGACTTGGACTAAATTTACCCCCCCCCCAGGAGGCAGAGGGGTGAGTTTTTTTCGCGAATCAAACAAACAATTTTCGAATAATTTTTTCTGCGTATACTAAGAAAAATGTTCGTTTGATTTAAACGTTCTCAATAAATAGTTCCTATTTTTTTTACAGCACCAATGGATACACAATGGCCACCTCAGCAACAAGGTAATTTAAAAACTAAAATGAATTCCAAAATGAATATTGCAATTTTTTTCGAAAACCTCTAGGTTTTTAGGGTAACGTAGGCTACGTTGGAAACCCTTTACAAACACGTTCGGATAACTGTCCGTTTGTTGTTGACCAACCCTATTAGGTTATTCACTAATGTATTTCACATGGACGATCTTAAGATCTATGCTAGAAATCAAGAGAAACTACAGCTAGCTCTCAAAATTGTCAAAGAGTACACTCAAGCAATTAGAATGAAGTTCGGGTTAGAGAAATGCGCCAAGGTTAATTTGAAGAAAGGAAAACTTAACGGCATCTCCAAAGATCCTGTACTCGTTGACAGAAGCGCTATATGACACCTTAGCGCTGGAGATACCTATAAATACCAGGGCGTGCCAGAGAGCCGAATTCAGGACGTGACATCTATGAAGGATACTCTCCGAAGCAGATACAAACGTCTCATCCGGCAGATTTGGTCTTCCGACCTGTCGGCTAAGAAATAAATGTATCTGCAACGAACATGCTTGTCATCCCAGTAGTACCCTATTCATTTGCAGTGGTTCCATGGACGAAGGACGAGCTCAGATTCCTTGATATCGGGATGCAAAAATAATGTCTTCACAACAGGATTATTCTGTATACAGCATATATAGTTGCAAATGGACAAGACCCTCTTCTTAAAATGGTTAGGAAATATGAAAAAGCGGGCGAAGGGGTTTCTGTAGAAAGCAGCGAAGAAGGCTGCTGAAAAACTTGGCCTTAACTTCAATATCAGGGGTAAGAAAAATGCATAAAATCTTATCCATCTTGAATACTCACTCCTGAAGGCCCGGATTAAGAAAACACGGGAGAAAAACTTCCGCGAAGAGCTCCTCGATAAGAGCATGCACGGCATCTTCCACAGAAATGTGGAAGATCATTCGATGTCGTATGAGCTGACGCTTGATCTACTTAGATCACTTGGATTAAAGTCGGGCATGGAGGGCTTCATTTTGGCATGTCAAGATGGTGTCATTTACATCTAGCATACCGTCGCCACATTTTGAGCCAAGACATTCCTGATGATAGCTGCAGAGCGTGTGATGTACACCCCGAGAATCTAGGACTCTCTAGGAGAGTCTAGTTGTCCAACTCATGCGGGAATGACCTACATCCAAAGGCACAATGCGGTACTAAGAGTGCTTTATTATCATCTCTGTCACTCTTACGGCATTAGCCCATATACCTTTCAGCTAAACGTTCCTAGAGAATTAGAGGCAATTGTCGAAAATGAGAAGTGCCGCATATACTGGTACTTCACATTCTCGACAATTGTTTCTGTTGCGCACTCGAGGCCAGACATGGTTCTTCTTGACTTTGAGAAACGCAACATGTTCGTTATCGAAGTTTCGGCACCAGCGGAAAAAAACGTCACAGCGAAGGACAAAGAAAAGAAAGAAAGGTATAAAGACCTTATAAGGGAGTTGCGACGTTTATACCCAGAATATTCTGTTAAGCTAATCTTCCTGATCATCGGCGCTCTTGGAGGTGCCAAGGTTGCACTTGTTATTAGGCTGAAAAGCATCCCTGCATGCCAACAAAATGCTGAGACACTTGCGGTGAAATGCAGAGGGCGGGGCATTTTTCAACAATTATTCATTTAAATCACAAGAAATGTTTTCAATTTCAATTTTGAATCGCGCGCCAACGCCAGCCAGTGCGCGGCCCGAACGCAAGCGCAGTAGCAAAAGACGCCAACATTGGCATCATTGCATTAAACCACCTCAAACAAGTAGAGTAGAACCCGAACGGCAAGCACGTTAGTCGCAGATACCTTGTTCAGCGCCGACAGATTGGAGGACCCAATCTGTCGAAGAAGATGCTTGTATCTGTTTCGGAGAGATTCCTTTACTGATGTTACGGCCTGAATGCGGCCTTGAGGCACGCTGAGGTATGTATAGGTCTCGCCAGTATTAAGATGTCTAATAACACTCATATTCACAAGCTCAGGGTCCTTGAGAACGCCAGTAACCTTTCTTTCCTTCGGATTAATTTTGGCACACTTGTGCAATCCAAAGTCCATATCAATCTCTCCTGTGTACCTCTTAATGACATTTGAAGCACTCGGAAATAATCAGAAGCACAGATCTTTAGGTCATTCATACAAAACACACAAGCGACCTTATGCTTGTGATGATTAGTGTCGTGGGAGACGTATCTAGGAGAATTTCGTATTGTGAGAGATAGAGGTTGAAGTGTGATGAAAAAAAGCAGAGGGCTCCCGGTATTCCCCTGAAAGACTCCCCTCTGGAAGGTGACGTTGTTCATTGCCACCTGGTAATTTCCAGATGAGATAGTAAATATAGTTTTCCAAAGGGGCATCAATCTCTCTATGTACATCCTTATGTGTGCATGAACCTTCAAGCTATGAGAGTTTGAATCGGAAGCTTTCCGATAGTCAATCCAGGCCATTGACAGGTCGCGCTGATAGGCTGGTACGTCTTTGCAGAGGCACCTGTCAATTAGCAGGTTCTCTCGGCAGCCTACTGCAACTTTTTGGAGCCACATTATTCGTACATCTATCTCCACACAGGCTCAATTCATTGAACAATCATGTTGGTCAGGACAACTGTCAAGATTTTATACAGTATTTCCAAAGAAGTTATTGGCCTGCAGTTTTCTGGGTTGGACAAGTTGTTTTTTTTTCGGTAGGAGTATAGTGCACCTCAACATCAGCCACTACGGAATGGGCGTTTCCGTCTTTAAATGAGAGGTGAATATGCGGGTCAGATGTTAGTGTGTAGAATTAAACTTCTTCCAGCAGAAGTTCTTGATACCATCTGGTTCTGCAGCAAAAAAGTTCTTCATGCCCCTGAGTGCTATTTTAACCTCTTCGACAGTGATTGATGGACGTTCCTCCTCAGATGTTATGAGATTGTCGCAAATTTCTTCGAAGCGGATGATATTGTCAGTATCTTCCTTCAACTTTAGTGTTTTCAGGATCTTGTATACCTCTCTCCAAAAACTCTCTGCCTGGTTGAGTTTGGGTGTATTTTGGACAGAAATTGATGAGCATTGATGAATTCAACCATAATAATTATTTACACAAAGTATTATGGTTTACACATATCTCCTACTGTAGTAATGCTAGATAGTTGCGGTTTTTCTGAAATGTCTAGCTTTTCTGTGATTTTTTAGTCACAAAAAAATAATAAATTAACATCAGCAAGCCAAAAACTCACAAAACTCAATTCTTCACTTCTGAGGGTCTTTCAAGTCCCTATAAAATAGACGAATTGATTTTTCAAAGGAGGCTTTCTTTATTATGGAAAATACGTGTTGCACTTGATGATATAAAATTCATGATAAGCTAGTATTTATTATTAATCAAGAAAATCAAATTAAAAACAATAAAGTCAAAATTATACTGATTTTAGTGATTTTATTCAATCCATTGATTTTATTGATTTTTTATTGTATGGATTTTATTGATTTCATTGATGTTGTTTATTTTATTGAATTTGTTGATAATAAATCGCTTTTATTCATTTTAGTGATTCCATTCAATTTATTGTTTTTATTGATTTATTCCATTCTATTTTTTACTCAAAAAAATCATGTAGATCAATCAAATCACTAAAAAAAAATTATTATCAATGAAATAAAAAATAAAAAAATCGATAACATCAATGAAATTAATAAATTGAATAAAATCACTACAATCAGTAGAGTCAGTGCAATTTTGATTTCATCGATAATAATTTGATTTTAGTATTTTATTCATTTTATTGATTGCATTGATTCATTTGATTGTATTTTTTAATAAAAAATGTAAATATTTACAATAAAAAAAGCAATAAATTGAACAAAATCAACAAAAAAGCAAGATTCATAGTTATACACACGATTGAAATCCGACACACCACATTTTAATTTATTATAGTAAATCATCGTGAAAGCATTAAATCTATTATTGAGAAACTTTGCGGAGAGAGTTTTCTTGGTAAAACTAACACTTTTAGTAAGCTCAGGTCTTCTCAAGCTACACTGTAAAGAAATCTGTTGTGATATTTACAATTAGATTGAAATTCACAAGCAGTGTATTTTAAAATTGCAATGTATAACCTGGTGAATTTACCATAGTGTGGTACGTAGTTAATTTACGTAAGTGAATAAATTTAAATGAGTTTATAAATTAACACTTTTTTTGGTAAAGCTGCAGTATCCAGCATAATTTCACAAATGGGTTGTATTGTTTCGTCTTGCCATACTGAGAAATTACCAACAGAACATAAATCGACAATTTATCAAGAAACTGACAGAAAGAGATGCCGCGCTGGACTTCATAAAATCACGTCTCAGAGCCTCTAACATTGCACTAATAGTGACGTGTTCTATGTGAATAAAAAATATGTTTTATTTTTTTATTTAAAACGATATCTAAGAAAAGCACTGTGCGCTTTATGTATCCTGCTAGAGTGTTTAAAACTTTATAACTTCATGCACATGACCTTAGAATTGAAATGTGGTCTTGGCAATTTACGTCCTGCATTTTTTTACATAAGTGTGTAAACTTACATCGTTGCACGCATATCGAAGAGTTTCCATCGTGGCACGATGTGAAATTACAACAACTTTCTTTACAGTGTAAGCTACTAACATCTTTATCTTTCTTAAAACAATGCAGAGAGAACAACATCGCCCGAAAAATCTTCCAATTAAAAAACCATTTGGGAATGTCTAAATCCGAATCAATTCACCTTTTCCTATCAAACACTCTTAGATTTTACATTTGGTTCACATTGAACCGCATCTCATTTGACCAATCCCAGCGGATCAAAGATCTCTCCACTCAACAAAAAAATAAATAAAATGTGGCAAATTACTTTCGGTAAGGCACACACCACAAACTAACACAATAAAAAACATCTCTAAACATCCTATCAGCAATGAAATAATTTCAGCCTTATCTTAAAGACATAATTCTGCAGTAGCTCCCTCAAAAATCCCGGAAGAATGAATCATCACTAATTCGGAGTCCACAATATCCCTTCCACCCGAAAAAGCGAATAACATACGGAGAAGGACGGCCAACATCTTACACCAAACCCACCTTACCTCCTCAAACTTAACAAAAAAAGGAAAAATAGCAATCAAAGAACTCAATCGGAATGAAGACATCATAATAATATCCGCAGACAAAGGCAACACGACAGTAATAATGAATAACTCTTTGACTTTATCAAAAAGATAAAACAGATTCACATTCAACATAAAGAAATCCTACTGAGTTTCGAAGGAGGATCTCTTTTTACGTATCCTACATCCAAGGTATCACAGGAAAAATAGAAAGAATTCTCAACAAACACAATATACAAACCATATTTAAACCACCTGCGAAAATAGAAGAACTTCTAAACAACTCTAAAGATGGAAAGGCACCTCTCAGTGATCCAGGAGTATACAAAATCCCTTGTTCTTGTGGAAAAGTTCAGGTTGAAGAAACCGGGAGCGTGGGGAGCCAACCTGCAAAGGAACATGAGAGGCTAGTTGAGCATCAAATCAAAACAAGGCATAAAATTCTATTTGACAAAATGACCGTCATGGCAATATCATACAATATTTGTCCAAGAAAACATAGAGAAGCAATCGAAATATTGAAAAACACTGGTAACATCAATTGATATAATACCAATCCGATTTCACCAAACACTGGTACCGTAGAGGGTGTATATAAGGACAACATAACTGATGAAACCGTGAAAAGTGAACTGCAGTGTTCACGAAACGTCGGCAAGATTCGTAGTATTACATACGATTGAAACCCCAAAGACTTCCTAATTTATTGAGACATCATTGTATGGAGCGCCTCTTCCAAATAGATTCTCATGCAGTGATCCCTTGATGCAACGATGTCACCAATCTTTGAAGTAACAAATAAATATTTTTAGACTCAGCACTGAATCTTTCAGGTTCCCATTCTTTTATAACATCCACGAAATATTTTGGAAACACCAATTTTACGATTCAAGACGATTTTCAACAAAAAAAGCGTCCTAAGCATTTTGCACGCTACCTGGACATTATCTTAAACATCAACAAACGAGATTCTAGAAAATGGTAAAATGTTGTCTAGGCAGATAACGGAAGATTCATCTCTCTCTCGTAGGCTGGTTATTACCAGTTCCGTCAGCAGGTTTGTACTTCTCTCTACTACTACTGACTTCTACTGACTGCTAGTGAATCTCAGAAGGATCCCCATGCTTGATATGAGAAAGTAGTTAGGAGAATACTCAGTGCACATTCCTTCCGCAGAAATATTTTCCTGCTTTTCAACTAGACTCTCGACCCTTTTTTGAATAGTACTATCTACCGCGGCCTTCACTTCCAAAATGAGTTTAGGAGGATCCATCTTCAAAAAATTTAAGGGAGGAGGGAAGTCCCTGAAAATATTCTCCGTCTCCTCAATCGAAAGCCCTTTAAGCAAAACATGATTACAAAACTCCGCCAAGCAAGCCTGTATCGGAGGAACTAAGATTCTTTCAGGGAGGAGTCGTTTATCAAATTATCTGTGGACCCTCGATCCTATTTCGATCGCCTATTTCAGTGTCCTCTTCTTGTCAATCCTTAACTCCAGAAGGAGGCCCAATCACAGTTGAATTCTTCACAGGTGAACATTACTTGTCCTCTGCAAACTCTTCATTCAAGTAATGACTCCTCGATAGATAATCGTCATATTAAGGCTGAACAGAACATCTAAAATACCTGTTCCGTATAAGTCGATCATTGTTATACTTGACAAAACTTTCGTAGCTACATCGCCTAACGGAACGGCTTGAAGATCACCTTTGACGTAAACAAATTAAAGAGCGCTTTCGCGAATGACTTCGGTTTCGGGATCAACTTCGAGAACGACACGATAATTATTCTCAATCATACAAAGAAAACGTGAAAATCATCAATCATAATTTATGTAGTCGCAAGTTTATTGAACCAAAATGCGACACGAGTTAAGACGAGTTAACCAAAAACAGGTAGTATAATTCTTATACGCATTGGATGCATGCAAGAAGAAAACACTTCCGCAGATTATCTATTGCTATCCTACAAGATTATGCTAATTTTACAGCAGTCAAAAGGTTGGTTTGACCAAAATTGGACTCATAAATAAGATTCGCACAGCAACTACTTTGTCATCCAACAAACTTCTGCAAAGTTATTCGTTTTCAATACCTTAACAACACAACAAGGCTTTTTTGCGGGTTTCATAATATAATGAAACAAATATAAGAGAAATAAAAGAACTAAAAATTTCCCCCTTTGTCCATAAAAAGTTATAAGTAAATGATTATTAATAGTTTAATAAACAATTTAACAGTCAGGACCGTCTGAACTGTTTCCATTCGGAATGCATAATATTGCGCAATATACTCGACTGAGTTTTCGCGCACTGCAGCCCTTTTAAGGCGAGTTTCGCAACCGTTTCTCCACCCTCTTAGCTGAGAAACTGCGTGGGCCAGTAATTCTAGAAATTCCTAAACTGCGAGTTCCTATACCTAGAGTCGGGTGCACAGTGTTTCAATGCTTGCCTTTAACTTCTCAAGTTTAAATAGTAGTCTTTACTCTCCATATACAGGGTGTCCCACCACCTATGAACATGCCGGTACTGGCTGATAGAGGACAAAAAAAGAAATAGAAAAGTCCTCTGGCAAAACTTGATCTGTGCCTTAGTTTGGGCACAGTAAAGCTTCAAAGTTGGCCATAATGAACCAATCAGAATCGAGCTTTGGCAACCACTTGTTTGTCTCATAAGTGTTAAGATAGTGTGCGTGCTGGCGGTTCACTTCAGCTCCCGCGAAAATTTCACATGGTTGATCTTTGATTGTTTCCAAAAGAGACGCGAAATTCAAGCCTTTACATTTTTTTAAATTCTTAGTTGTTCTTGCAAACGTTTATTACCGTCCTTAAAATAACACAACATTTGCTCAACTTAAAAAAGATGAATTTCAATTTAATACAGAACTTTCCTGGCATTTCATGTATGAAAACCAACAAAGATGTTTGAAGTTCCGGAGACCAAACGAACTTTTGTTCTTCAAAATTAATCTACAAGTCCAAGATGAGGAAAAACATTTCAAACCTTAAAAAGAAATTCTCAGTGATTCGTCGTAGAAATTTTGTTACATTTTTGTTATAAAACCAACGAAGTAACTTAAAACTCGAAGAAACAAAACAAACTTTTGTTATTGAAAATTGATTAACAAGTCTACGATACGTCATTCTTTGCGATTCATTACAAAAATTTCTGTTACATTCATTGTAACAAATTAAAAAAAAAATTAAAAATGGGAAATACAAACAAAGTTCTGATCTTTAAAATTAACCAACAAGACTAAGATAATAAAACACATTTTTAACACCAAAAGTAATTCTTTTGCATGCGACGCACATTTTCTGTTACATTTATTGCTACAAGAACAATAAATAAATCTAAAGCTGGGGAAACGAAACGAACTTCTGTTCTTTAAAACTAACCAACAAGTCTAAGATGAAAAAACACATTTTTAACCCCCAAAAGCAATTCTTTGTGATTCGTTGCAAAATCTTTGATACATTTATTTTTACAAAAACAAAATTGTAAGAAAAATTGCAAGAAAACCAACAAAAAATGGAATATGAGAAAACCAAACAAACATTCGTTTTTGAAAATAAATCATCAAGTTAATGATAAGAAAACTCATTTCAAAACCGAAAAAGTACTTCTTTTTAACTTATTACACAATTTTTGTTACATTTGGTGTAATAATAATGAAACTAAACAACATTTAAAGCTCGGAAAACGAAACGAACTTTTGTGCTTTGAAAATAATCAATAAGCTTACAATGAAAAAACAGATCTGGAATCCCAAAAGTAATTCTTAGCGATTTTTGTCGTAAATTCTGTTACATTAATTGTAACAAAGTTAAAAATAATTGAAGTTGGGAAATCCAAACGAACTTTTGTTCTTTGAACTTAACCAACAACTCTGAAATTAGGAGACACATTTTGTTCCCTCAAGAGTAATTCTTTGGAATTCATTGCAAAATTTTTGTTACGTTTATTCAACAAAACCAATAAAAAATTGAAACTGAGTAAACCAAACAAACTTTCGTTCTTGAAAATAAATGATCAAGCTAAAGATAAGAAAACTCCTTTTATAAACGCAAATAAATTCTGTGCAACACATTAATGTTGCACAAAAACGTTTAATGAACAAAACAAATACAATTAAAAAATAAATACAAAACAATAAATACAATTAAACAACAATAACACAATAAAATGATATAACGGTGAAAGATTAACAATAAATAAGATACAAATTATGTACAAGTTGACGCTGAAGAAAAGAAAGTTTTGGATCGATCCTTTTTGGCAGGTTCATTTTCAGTCGTGAGGAATTTGATAACCCCTTAATATGCACATCTACGAATATGAAAATCCTACAAGCCGTGCTGCAAGCTGTGTATGATGGATACAGAAAACTCAAAGAGTAATAAGTGTCTCAGGTAAAAACGCCTAGGGTAACCGCATGTGAATTACCCTCAGCATTTTTACTTTCAACGCTTTTCCCCTCTGTTTTTTTTTTGTTTCAATTAAGGGCAAGTGTTAACCACATGAGCAAATTTAGATAACCCGGGTTTTTTTCTACATTTTTTACTTTTTCAAAAAGATAATCATGTATATCCGTCATAGAATCGAACACGGACGGATGTCTACTATTATTTTTGTTTAAAGTGAAAATTGTAGAAAAAATCCAGGTTATCTAAATTTGCTCATATGGTAAGTAACAAATGCTCTTAAACATTAAGTTGCTCAAAATGGCCGCCCCCAACATCGATGCACACTTGAGCCCTCCGAACGAGACTCGATTGCACAGTTTGAAGCATTGCATAGTCGATCTCGTTGATCGCTTCCTGAATGCTAGCCCGAACGACATCTTCACCCTGAGGCTCCGTGAAATAAACTTTTTCTTTTATGTGGCCCCAGAGGAAGAAGTCGGGGGGGCGTTAAATCAGGGGATCTTGGAGGCCAGCGCATGAGGATGTTGTTGTTATTATTACCTATCCAGTTATCTGGATAGGCTTCATCCAAATAGGCTGTGACTTCTCGTCCTCGATGTGCTGGGCAACCATCGTGTTGAAACGTAATGTTCTCCATCTCACCCGCTGGAACGCCCGCATCTTGTAGAAGATGGGGCAACTCTTCTTGAAGGAAGTGCAAATATGTTGCAGCCTGAAAAGAAGCAGAAATGATAGTAATAATATAATTTTTGAAAATAAAGGTAATGATGAAGATGAATAACTATTAAGTTTCAAACATACATTTAAGTTGCCCTCAATGTAATGAGGACCAACTAGCCGATTGCCCCGAATTCCGCACCACACGTTAACTTTCCAGCGGTGCTGAAAGCCTCGGTTTCGCGTAGCGTGTGGATTTTCATGTGCGTAGACGTGCACGTTATGCTGGTTGAAAATTCCCTCACGAGTGAAGGTGGATTCATCTGTGAAAAGGATGTTTCGCAAAAAGTTCTCGTCTTCAGCGTGTCGCACAAGAAAACATTCACAGAACCGAAGCCTTCTTTGATGATCACCTAAAAATCATTGTGAATCTGAATTGAAAACATTGTGAAGTAAACCGAAATAAAAAAGTTATTATTAGTTAAAGTAGAGATGAGGAAAAAAATTATTTCAATTACCGTCATGTAAAGCCTGCACTTTGGTTCTGTGAAATGGATGCTGTCCATCTTGCAGAAGGACCCTATTTATTTTGGATTTCGAATGACCTAATTCTCGGGCAAGGCGTCGACAACTCGTCGTAGGGTCCTGAGCCACTGCGTCTAGGTTATCCTCATCCACTTGAGCTGGTCGTCCTTGCCCTCTATGGCCTCCGCCTCCTACACCTGGCCCTGGAGCTATCTGTGAAAGAACCTTGCAAATTAGAAATTATTGATGTCCAGGAAGTTGGTAACGCCAACTTTAAAATTCCAAAAAATGCAAATTTTGCTGAATTGATGTGCTTATGGAGTGCTTTTGATCTAGCGTGAAGTTAACTCAGAGTCTCTGTACTCTCGCAACATCGAGAGAATTTGATTAGCACTTAGTTCTGGTGCAAAGAGATATTCAATTTGACTAATAGTTTTGAAGCAGAAAATACATGGGAATTATAATTTCTTCATTTTTAAGAAAAAATAAGTGTTGGAGTTTTCGAACTATGATACATCAAGATCATATAATAAAGGCTTAATTCCTTTGTGAAGAAGAATTTTATTTGAACAATAATTTACATGTTTCTAATACTGGAGTTGTAGCTTAAGCTGAATCTAGCATTACCATGCATTTTTTAGAAAAATTCGGAGCAAAAAACTTGCAATTAGATTTGCAACATAAATTAGTACAAATTAAGCACTTGACTTTTGATATAGCCCCCCTTCGAATTGGATGATGTTGTAATTCCAGCTTTTTTGATATGAAAATTTCAACATTTGAATGAATGTATAATTTTGCACTTACTGGCTGTCCGTCCAAAAGTCTTTGCAGTACACGATAAAATGTCCCGTGGTGCGGGTGACGTCGATCGGGAAACCTCTCCTGGTACAATTGCGCCGCTTGTGCCCCGTTTTGGTGGCACTCGCCATAAATAAGTACCATATCAACGTACTCCCGATTTGTGTACGCCATTGTTTCAAAATTGGTTATGAATGAATGAATAAAATTAGATACGATGACAGAAAACATAACAATGTTAGGCTTTTGTTTTTTTTTGCAAAACAAAATCTAAAACTTCTCGCCGCACTCATTATAACAAGCAATTATCATCCATCAGAAATTGGCTCTGGCTAAGATTTTAATCAGGTCTTATGGTTCAATTTGATGCACATTATTGATTACAAAGAATTATCAAATAGAAAAATGTGATACAATACAATTATTCTGGAAGTTGGGCATTTTTAATTATTTTCCTTAAGTTTAAGGGTTGATTTTGGGGGTAATAGTAGAATGGTAGGCGATGACAAATTTTTATGATCTTTCAATATTAAAGTCATCAACTCATCAATTCATTACATTTCAAAGCTATTATCAATCTAATCAAATAATGCATGACTTCCGGATACGGAAATTTCACAAAACTAACTAGAATAATTTTTTTGGGTCCTTTTTGATAAAGGAATAAGGTACAAATAGTTCCAGTTTGGCGAAGATAAAATTTATTTAAAGTGGCTAAGTATCAAGAACTTAGGAAATCTTGAAATCAAACTACTTTATGAATTACTTTTGGAGGTTCAAAATGTGTTTTCGAATTTCAAACTAGTTGATTATTTAAAAAAAAAAGTTCGTTTCGTATCCCGAGTTTTAAATTAGTTGTTTAGCTTTGTTACATTAAATGTAACAAAAATTGTGTAGAGAGTTGCGAGGAATTACTTTTGAGGATTTGAAAATGAGTTTTCTTATCTTGGACTTGTTTATTTATTTTCTGGAACAAAAGTTTGTTTGGTTTTCTCGGTTTCAATTTTTTGTTGGTTTTCTTGCAATAAATGTAACAAAAAGTTTGCTATGCATCTCAAAGAATAATTTCGTTTGGTAGAAAATGTGTCTCTTATTTTACAGTTGTTAGTTAAGTTTAAAGAACAAAAGTTCGTTTCGTTTCCGCAGCTTTAGATTTATTTATCGTTTTCGTAGCAATAAATGTAACAAAAAATTTGCATCGCATGCAAAAGAATTACTTTTGGTGTTAAAAATGTGTTTTCCTATCTTAGTCTTGTTGGTTAATTTTAAAAATCAAAAGATTGTTTGGATTTCCCATTTTTTGTTAATTTTTTACAATGAATGTAACAAAAATTTTGGTAATGAATCGCAAAGAATTACTTATCGTGGACTTGTTAATTAATTTTCAATAACAAAAGTTTGTTTTGTTTCTTCGAGTTTTAAGTTACTTCGTTGGTTTTATAACAAAAATGTAACAACATTTCTACGACGAATCACTGAGAATTTCTTTTTGAGGTTTGAAATGTTTTTCCTAATCTTGGACTTGTAGATTAATTTTGAAGAACAAAAGTTCGTTTGGTCTCCTGAACTTCAAACATCTTTGTTGGTTTTCTTGCATGAAATGTCAGGAAAGTTCTGTATTAAATTGAAATTCATCTTTTCTAGGTTGAGCAAATAATATGTTATTTTAAGGACGGTAATAAACGTTTGCAAGAACAACTAAGAATTTGAAAAATTTAAAGGCTTGAATTTCGCGTCTTGTAGAAACAATTAAAGATCAACGATGTGAAACTTTAGCGGGAGCTGAAGTGAAACGCCAGCACGCACACTATCTTAACACTTATAAGCCAAACAAGTGGTTGCCAAAGCTCGATTCTGATTGGTTCATTATGGCCAACTTTGAAGCTTTACTGTGCCCAAACTAAGGCCCAGATCAAGTTTTGCCAGAGGACTTTTCTATTTCTTTTTTTGTCCTCTATCACCCAGTACCGGCATGTTCATAGGTGGTGGGACACCCTGTATAATTCATACACACCACTGATTATCAGGCTCATCAGTAACTCAAGACAAGAATCTTGCTCCACTAACAATATGGTATGATACGTAGTACTGGTCTGAGTTACACTCGAACTCCAAAGATACGAAAAGTTCGGGAATCGGGAACTCCAAAGATGCGAGCGTCAAAGGGGCTTCCACTTCTGCAACGTTTACATTTCGGGGCTAATGCGTGAGAACGCACACAGGCCTACTACACGCATGCGCGCATATGCAATTCGCAGTGAAAAAACGTCGAATTCAAAGCAGCGCACCCGCGCGCGCCTTACTCTCGAAAACGGTGGGGGGGAAAATTCCGCTCGCATCTTTGGAGTCGAGACGCTCATATCTCTGGAGCTCGTATCTCTGGAGTTCGAGTGTATATGAGTGCCTCACGCATATCGGGTATCGACGACAAGATCTTCTCGCATCCAGGATGTTAGTAGAGTTCCTCGTCAGGTAGAGGAGTCTCTAAAACCTCGAAGCTCGGCTGGAGCAAATCAGGCTTTTGGCATCTATGTAATTATTGATCTAGAGAGTTTATAGATGTTTGGTTGGCAGCTGTGAATATCGCCCTAACGTGAACATTTAAATTCTGCTTCAGCTCATCTTGAAATATTGGTCAGAGTTAAATGTCCCAAAGTTCTCCGATTCTTGATGCTCTTTGCTGTCCATCGATGAGTTTGATTCCAAGGAGGCGATACATACAAAGAAAATAATAATAGAAACGAATCAGCCTGAATTAAGTCACGAAAATATTGAAGTATCGAGCCGTGGAGCATCGTGCGATGCCTGAACTGCTGGACATCTATTCGTTTTATGTTGACGATTGAATTTTTTGCGTTGCAAAGTCTGCAACGTCAGTATTCAAAATCGAAAATGCATTCATTTGTATTTATTTTCACAGGATTTGGCTCGATGGACGCTCATTGGAATCAATATCAATTTCATGATTTCTTAAACCCAAGTGCGACAAGCGGATCAACCTACCCACAGGAACCGGGTAAGTAACTTTTTTTTTAAAGGTAACTCGTTACAGTTAAGTAAGACTGCAGAAAAATGTAAATTGTTTTATCTTACTTGAAGAAAAAACTTCAAGTTTTTTTGAATGAACTATACATGCCACCACCAATCACCGTCATTTCTTGAATTGAAAAAAATGGACACACGTGAAATAACACGTACCTATCCTCTATTATGAGATGCGGAGAGCAATACGTTTGAAAATACTACTAAACACAAAGGCCCTATAATGGTTTCTTCTTTAGATCTTTAAAAATAACCTATAATAATCTCGCGACAATTTCTATCTCGTAAACGTGACTCTACACTAGCATAAATCAGTTGAAAATCTCATAAAATGCTCTTCAACCAGAATCTATAACTAGTTAGGGCTTTAGCTGGTTCTAGATTCTAACTCTCCTAGAATATGAAGCTTTCGCGTAATCAATTTTCAGTGACTGTCGCTTAGTTTTATGAACTTCCACTCTGATGTTCTCTTCAAACGTTAAATACTTTTCAGATGATGAATAATCATTTTCTTGAATACTGGAGGTTGTGAATTTTGATTGACTTCCTTTTACACCCAGGACTATGAGACAAAGTCACTGGATTTTCAGTAAACTATTTTTTTTGTCCATGCTGTGCTATCATAAACAATGCTTTGAATTATATAAAAAATCAGGAAATGGTAAATTCATTACATTATATCATTTAAACCAATTTTGAGTTAAAATCATTAAAAATTGAAAGATTGAAATGTTTGTACTGTTAATCTTTCAAATTAGACGTTAGATCCGTACCATTTCAAGTCTTCTTAAATTAATAATGGATCGATTCATATTTATACATGAAATTTCAAAACTTTCACTTACCAATTGAAAGGTTGAAAAATGAAATAATTAAAATCGTAACGTTCATGGTTCCAATTGAACACTATGAAATTTTAACGATTTGAAAGTTTCTCTACGTATTGCAATCAATTCAGTTTCAAATTATTCATTCTAATATATTTCATTTAAAAATGCTCATTTAAAATGAGCAGTCAAATATTGCCAAATCTCAAAATAGTGTTTTTTTAATATTAAAAAATAGAAATTTTGAATTTTCATAATTGAACAAGTTAACAGTATTGTATTGTGTATTTATTATACTCTCTTCCTGTTGCGGGTTTGAGAGTCTACCAAAAAACCAGTACAAATTTGCCATTCACACTGGGAGAAAACGGAAGCCCTATCCTTACTTTCTTTCCCTCTACAGTTTCTCTTCTTATAAATTTCGCGGTGACCTAGCCCCCTTAGCCGCACAGTACAATGAATCCTCCTTACAGAAAATCGTTTTAATTCAATCTTACCTAAACCTTAACTCTGTATATTCTAATCAATAATCAGTAATGAAAATTTATGAAAGAAAAGTAGTTCAAGAAAAGTCAATCATGTGAGCTCTGATCTTTGAATACTGATCCCATAAACACTTCTTCAAAATAATCAATATCATTAATGTACTGTAATACATGTTCACAGGATGACAAAGAATTTTGCAATCTACTCGGTGACCTAACGTTAACCTTCACACAACACACCACCTAATTTTCGCCATATTTACAGTCTCTACATGTGTGCCACTGCAATTTTCCTTCTCACTACAACTCATCCACTACTACTTTTCAATTCTGCCACTTCTACACTCACGAACTTCTTCTCCTCCTCCACCTTACTCCGTTGCGCTCATCCTCTCCTCATCCTGTTCTCTATCTATCTTCTTCTCCACAGTGCTCATTACTATCATCTCACCTTCCTGCTCGCTCTACTGCCAAATCATTTCCCCCACTCTCACCTTCATGAACCTCAGATCAACTTCCACTCCCTCTTTTTCTATCCCTGTCTCCTCTTTTCTTAGCTAATCTTGTATTTCCTTCTCCCACTCTGTCCGATCCTCCTCCATCCACAGACCTGATCCTTTCAATTTTCCTTCAGCATTCAGCAGATCCCTCTTGTTCTGCCACGTTTCGAACTGGAGCCGCATTCCACCATCTACCTTCTTCAAGTTCTTTGTATTCGCCGCGAAGAGTCCCACCACGTTCGTCAGATCATTATTCCCCTCCGAAAGTCCTAGCACTTTCAATTTTCTTCTCCTTTCCACTCTTTCTTTATCTCCCTCTCCCATTCTCCCTCCGTCAGCTTCTTCGGTTGGTTCCTTCACGTTCTATCCTCTTCTCCTGTCTGGCATCCTACCTCCCTTAGTTCTCTTTCTTCCTTCTAGTTCTCCATTCTTCCGTCAAGTTTCCTCAACTTCGAAACCAGTTGGTTTAACGTTTCCTCAAAACTCCTCCTCTCTATCTCCCTCTCGCTTCTCATTATCGCTCTCTCTACCTCCCATTCCATTTTCAGGTCATCGATAATTTTGCCCTGCCTCGCTTCGAACCTTCCCACTGCTTTCTTCCACGCTTCCACTACCGAATCTTCCGCTTCCCTCACTTTCTTCACTTCGTCACTCATTTAACTCTGTTCGTGTGCTAGCACTTCTATTACAATCCACACATTTTCTTACACCGTCCGACTCTCACTCAGCCCAGCTGATCATCCAAACCCTTTCACCTTGTTCTCGTCACTACTCGAGTCAGACTAGTAACTCAAGGTTCCCACACTCTACACTAGACGGCACTACCACTTATCATTTTCTTTAGCGTCCTCCCAGTCCAAACGTAACATCTCTTTCTCGGCGTGTCCCTTATCCTTCGCCCACTTCTAACTTTTCCTCTTCTCTTCTACTCTCAGATTCGCTTCCACTGGACGCAGATACCTTTCTTCACCTTCTCACCACTTCCTTACACCTTTCCTCTCCCTTTTACCATCCAAACACTTCGAAAGTCACTCTGGCACCTTACACACGTCCACCCTGTTTCCACGTCGAACCGGAAATCCGAACATGTTAACAGATAAATATAGAATTTGAACAGAAAAAAATGTAAAATGATAACTTCTGGTCCTTTCACGGTTTTCACAGTCCATGGGCCACCCTTTTTTTTGAAATAATACTTATTCAAAGTCCAGTAATGCTATTGCACTGGCCAATCATTCGAACTCGCCAATAAACAAACAATAAAGAAAATCACAAATTGCATTTTCTATTCAAATTTACAATTCCTGCTAATTCGAGAGGCGGAATGCAGATGCAACTGTTACAAAAGTGCATTGTCCCAGTACGATCAAGCTATCAGCTGTTATCGCGTGATGGCGTAATTCGGTTTCCTTCACACTTTACGATGTTGCTACATTTTTCCACTCTCATTGTTGAACGGTTACCGTATTTTTTCAAAAATCTAGAGACTTGCTCAGTGTCCTGCCACTATGAAACCATTTCCGGGGTCAGAACGAATTCAAACTGTGTTTTTAAAATATTAATCCCAATTGAGCAAATGTTGCTGGTAAAGTTTAAGTGCTCTACACATATATATATTGGGGACAGCATATTTTTTAAATAAGCCGCAACACAGATACTAAAAACACATTTATTATAGAACATTTATTTCATATTTCATTGAAATACTGATGGCTTTATATCGAGAAATTCTTTTCCATCTTATCACCAATTTCTAAAACTGAAACTCTTGACACGAATCGAGCTGAACAAATTTTTAAAATACTTTGTGTTTCAAATTCTTGGTGGGAATTTTTTCTGCGTATACTAAGAAAAGTGTTTGTTTCAATCAAACATTTCCAATAAGTAATTCCGTCTTTTTACAATAATTTTTTTTTTTACTAAAAAATACACAACGATGGTGATTAAAAATTACGTCCATTTATAATTATCTCGTATTTTAGAGTTAAACGTTGGAAATATTGAGTGCTCTGCAATTTTTTTTGAAATACCCTCGAATATATAAAAACCTCTGAAATACTGTGAAGTCCTTGATTTATTGTGAGCAAATGATTTGAAAAAGTATGAAAATATCATTATGAAATTCAGTAGAAACCACTAAATTAATATCTGGAATCTCGGAGAAGGCCCTAACATGTCAGAACTTCTTAAAAAAATTTTAAAATTCTTTCAAACCATTAAAACCAATTTTTTTGAATGCTTCAAAATAATTCTAAATAATTAGAAGAGAGGAAAAACGTTGTAATATTTGAGAATCTTTGAAATCATTGGAAACATTCGTTAATAAATAATCTCTATATTTCTTTTTACAGCATCAACAAATATGCAAGGACTGAATCTAGAATCATCGTCACATCGTAATCCAGGTATTTCAAAAACTAATATAAATTCCAAAACAACTATTACAGTGTTTTTTTCAAAACCTCTAGTTTTTTAGAATAACGTTGGCTACGTGGAAAATATTTATATAACCAGATTCGGATGTTCGTCCGTCTGTTGTTTACCACCCCTATTAGGTAATTTCTCTATCACTACCTGATCAAAAAATAATTACATATCATCTGCTATTGCGAATACTGAGTATGCTGAATTCATTGCTGTTCTTATGAAAATCATGATAAGTTCTTCGTTTTTTAATGTAAAATGTGATTTTACATCGGTTGTTCAATTTATTTTTGGAAAGAGTGAAAATTCTGTTTTTGTTTGCATACATTTTCAAAGTTGTGATAAAATAAATTATACTGAGAAATTGATGAAGAAGATATTTGCCAGAGGTTATGTAAAACTTGAAAACCTTCAAAAAGTAACACATGTGAAACAAAGTTAGTGTATAATTTTTCATACTAATAAAAAATTATCGAATAATGTTACATGAATAACATGTTTAGTATAATTCATATCGCCATAATCTTGAAATAGCACATAACTAGAGGAAGGATCTTTGCTCTTTCCGAGTGTAAATTCAACAACCGATTGGCTGTCATATTTTAATTGAAAAATGCATTAATCATGATTTTCTTAAGGACAGCACTGCATTTCACATAACCGCTATTTGAGTTGGTAGATGATAAGGCATTGTTTTCTGATCAGGTAGTGATTCTGAAACAGCCTGATTGGATTGGTAATGGTTGCCGACCATTTCGCCGTCGGATTCCAAATATCAGAACTAGAATGAGTAGGTTTTGGGGACACGAAGCGACCCAAGGATGCAAGCTTTCTGCTTCCATCTCGCAAGTGCCATGGCATATTTTTGGCACTCGGGTATAGCTTGAAGGTTTCGAACCAGTGATAGCTTCGCACCACTGAGGGCACCGATTACGAGGAGAAATTCTTCACTCGAATATTTTTGGCACAGTCGTTGGAGCTCCCTTTTTAGGTCATGATTATTATTATTATTATTATTAGTTCTGGGTTGAGACCTTAGCAGCCCCTGACGCTTGGGTAATCCCGTTGCGTCCCCCTGTGAGCCAAAGCGTGACCGCATAGCCCTCTCCATAAGGAGAGGACCGCAGCCACGCTATTGGCTGATATCTCTGACTCACTGATAAAGTAATTACCTGTGAGTGTTAGACGTTTCCCCGCAATCGCAAGGCAGTAACAAAGCATGTGAGTAGATGTCACATTATCCTTTCCGGACAGACAACAGAGGGGACTTTCTGCAAGCCCTATCTTATGTCTGTGATATCCTAACTTCCCATGTCCTATGAATAGATTTTGATTTCATTCCTCCCGAGCTCAAGTGTTTCCCTAGCTCGGTTGGAGTTAAGCTTTGAGCCCAAGAGTGTTTTGGCCTGTCTGCAACCAGAGACCAAGTCCCACTCATTCTGATGTTCCACAGTCTGCCAACTGTTAATTACTTCAGTGACTGACCTACTGGAAATACCTACCACTGGCTCAGGTCCAGTAAAATGCCTTCCTGCTGCTAGCTTGGCTAGCCTATCCGATATCTCATCGCCCTTGATACCACTGTGGCCAGGGATCCATAGCAGAGTGACTCGGTTTTCGGTCGCTAACGTATTCAGTGCCTCAAAGCATTCCCATACTAATAGCGACGTAGTCGTTATTCCATTCAAGGCCATTATAGCAGCCCTGCTGTCTGAGCAGATACGGATGTTCCTTTTATTGCCGTGCTCCCTTGCCTTGTAGGCACACTGGAGCATCGCGATAATTTTAGATTATCTCAAATGCTCCTGCATTTTCCTCTTCTCTGGAGCCATCTGTAAACCAGTTGTCTCCATCACAGGGCAGGTATGCGTCGCCGTTCACCCATTCCTCCTTCGTGGATAGGCTAACTCGATACTTCTTGTCGAAGAGGTGGCGAGTGACCATTTTGTCCCTGGGCATGTTCAGGGTCGGCCTTCTCGCGATGTCGCCCGGGATCTTCACTGCTGCAGAGATCCTCCCGGGGTTCACCAAATTTAGCCTCCAGGCCGCTTTCGCAGCTACGGCCTTGATGGTAAGATGAAGGGGCTTTAAGCCTATTAGTTCCCCCTGTGCCATCGTGGGTGTCGACTTCGAGGCTCCAGTGATGCCTCTCAAGACTAATCCCCTGATCCTTTCCAGTCGAGAATTTACAGTGGACAGCTCGACCCTGCTCCACTAGTCTACCGCCGCATAGGTTAACCTGGGTCGCAAGATCGCTGTATAAATCCACATAAGTGTCTCCGGTTTCAAGCCCCAGCTTTTCCCTATGGCTCTCCTACAAAGTCATAGGGTCGCTACCAGCTTCTTGCGCTTGTTTTCCAGGTGCTCATTACATGACAGCTTCTTATCCAGAATTACTCCTAGATATTTAGCTCGTTCTTTGATTTCCAGTTGTTGTCCTCCAAGTTTCAATGTATTCGTAGTTCCCCACTTGTACCTTCTGGTGGAAACAACCGCATCTGTCTTACTAGGATTAACCGATAATCCAGTTATCTTGCACCATGAATCTACTATCATCAGTGCTTGCTGCATTACTTCGAAGATCACATCTAGATGCTGGCCGCGCACGATAACCAATATAGCTTCCTGATAGCCCATGAAGTGAAGACCCTGACTCGAGAGTAGATGAAGTAATTCATCCACTACCAGGCACCACAGCAAGGGCAATCAAACACCTACCTGTGGACATCCCGATTCAATGATTCCACTAAGAGTGACATCACCCTTAGTCATGGTTAGATTCCTGTGGGCCAACATGTGGCACGTCCATTCCACGACTGCAGTAGGTACAACGTGTGTAATCATGGCCGCCCTGATCACCTCTCCAGAGGTGCTATTGAAGGCTCCTTCGATGTCCACAAAGGTTCCAATCACAAGACCTTTCTTCCTTAGTTGACCTTCAATTAGGTTCACTGCTCCGCTTAGGGCCGCCTCCGTCGAGTGATCAGCCCTGTAGGCGTGTTGCTCCTTATGGAGGGCTCTGCTTGACAAGACCTTATCGTGGATATATCTATCCACAAGTCTTTCCACTGTTTTTAATAGGAAAGAAGTTAGGCTGATGGGCCCGAAATTCTTGGGTGAAGTATAATCGATCCTACCTGCCTTCAGAATGAAGACTACTCTCGTACCCCTCCATGCCGTCGGGACATATCCCAACGTCAAACTAGCTCTAGCAAGTCTCACTAGAGGCCCTATGTAGGTCGACAATTACTTTCATAAGTAGCTTTGATGGCTTCCGTGAAAGTTTTGGCTGCAACCTCCAGGGTTTGCACGTCTCGAATTGACATGGGAACCTCTAAGAGTGCACATCTTAGAGGGTATAACGGATTCCAACACGAACTCTATCTGTGAGTGATCTAAGAGTGAAGGTTCATCTGAAACGCTCCACTTCTTGATACTATCCCTAAAACTACTGGTACAGAGAGTGATGTCAATGACTTCTTCTATGAACGAATTACGGAACGTTGGGGTGTTACCCGTGTTTAGAATATCTAAATCAGTAGTGATTAGGTATTCCAGTAGATCATTACTTCATGATTTGACGTCCGTGCTACCCCCCAAAGTATGGCGGGAATTAGCGTCGCACCCCACAAAGTATGGTGGGAATTCACGTCGCACTCCAACAGAAGAGGAATACTTCTTACCTTGCAATATTCCACCAGTGTACGCACCTCCACTGGTGTGTTAATATCGCTGTCATAAGGAAAATAAGCTGATCCGAGAACTAGCCTCCCTATTCCTTTGAGATCCATGGATATCACCATCAGGTCTCTCGAACATAGTTCCAGCAGCGGACAGCGCTAACTCCGTTCGTCAGTATGCATGCCCTTGGTTTGCTGTGATGCAAGTTAATCTGGGTAATGGTTAGACCAGGAGGAGTCATTTAGGTCTGCTCCCGGTCTTCCTGCATCGAAACAGGCTCCTCCTGTCCGTGGCCGGTAACCCTAAAGTTGACCTGTCCAAAGTGATAGTAGGGCCTGTTGTTGAGGGCAGAAAGGGCCCTCGTTTGGGACTCAGGAATATACATGACTAGGAGATGCCTAGTGCCTCCTAGTGCGTCCCCTTCCTGAGGCTTTTCGTGTCTGACAATTCGCCAGGATGCTGTCTTCAGTGAGGGGTTGAATCCCTCCAACCGACGGAGCACCTCAGACGGGGCTTCCGGTTTGCCCGGGAACCACGCCGTAGCTCTCACCATCTTTTGGAGCAACTCAACCCCACCCACCTTAAGGAACGCACCTACCCACGAATCTGTCTCGACCACCGCTTCGAGTAGCCAAGCTTTAGCCGCTGGGTCGGCTGCCACAAATACAAAGACCGCTCCTCTGCAGAAGGATGTCACAAATTTTGGCCATTGATCTGGGAACACTCCTCCAAGCGCCCTCCAGGTAGCCTCTCTGAAGATCACAAACTGCTCCACTGTGAGCAGTGAGTCTGGGTAGTTGGTGTCAGCCACCACCACCGTAAGGGGGTTGGTCCTCTGAGCGGCCGTCAGTCCAGCCCCCGACGACTCTCTGTTCGTTGGCTGCTGGGCCGCCTTGTGCCTCTTCACAGGTTCAACCACCCCCGTGAGAGTGCTCTCTGAGCCTCTACCCCTCTTCTGGGCCTGAGTGCTGGATGTCAGCCCTTTAGCTGCCGACGCTCCAGCTCCTGCAGCTGCTTCCCTAGCCTTTACCTTTTTCCTACTCACCATCCTTTTCAGGGTGTCGTTGGCGCTATTTTGTTATTGAGGGACTGATTGGCCTCTCCCAACACCATAGCCTCGCTCAGAGGGACTGCCGTTCCCCCAGCTCCCAAGGAAGCTTAGGGCACAGCCGTCAACTGAATTCGGCTTGCCGGAGAGACAGATACAACTTTCGCCATTTTTTGGAAACCCTTCCAACAGCCCTAATTACGTTTTCAGATTGGACACTCTGAATTATTCGAAATAAATAATAGTCAAGTAGATTATCTATATTGGATCCAGCATTTTTTTTTGAATGGGCTGCTACAACGATCAGATGATCTTTTCTGAAGTTATCCACACTGTTCCTACTAAACTTGCAAATTAAACGTGATAAATAAGAGTTTTCATTTGCATGACGCCAAAATGTATAAAACACCTTAAATTTTCCAATTCTTCTCAGAATGCTTCTTTAAATTTAATTTCTAATAATTTAAAGTGAATAACGTAAAGCAAAAATTAAATTTTGAATAGATTTTAGACCAAAAACTTACTATAGAAAAGTTTATTTATATTGCAGTGAAATACTCTTTAGCTTTATATCTGAGAATTTCGTCTCATTTTATTAACATTTTTTGAAACTGAAACTCTTGACTCTATTTTTTTTTACAGAAGCAATGAATCTAGCAGGAATAAATCTAGCGCATTTGCGTATAGGAACATCGTCACAACGTGCGGCAGGTAACTTGAAAACTAAAATAAATTCCGAAACAAATATGACAGTGTTTTTCGAAAATCTCTAGTTCTTTAGGGTGACGTTGGCTACGTCGAGAACCCTTATATATACAGGGTCGGATGTCCATCCGTCTGTTGTTTGCCACTCCTATTAGGTTTTTTTACTATCACTACCTAATCAGGAAATAATTACGTATCGTTTGATACCGCGAATACTGGGAATGCTAAACGCATTGCTGTTCTTATGAAAATCATCATGAATATTCGTTTTCTTAAAACATAAAATTTTTCTGGTTACGTACTATTTTAAAGTTGTGATGAAATAAATTACACTAAGAAATCGGCCGAGAAGATGTTCGACATCGTTTCGTAGAACTTGAAAACCTTCAAAAAGTAACACATGTGAAACAAAGATAGTGTATAGTGCTGTTTTACTAATAAAAAGTTATTAAATAATGTTACATGAATAACTGAAAAGGTTACAACGTGGTTTGAAGCTATGCTATGTTGAAAAAATTATATTATAACCGCTGTGGCTATTATTATTAGAAAAAACATAAATGCCGCTCTTCAATCTGAAAATCAGACCAGATTTTGATTGCGGTGATATTTGCATTTATTTTTTATTGCATTTGGCAATCACCTTGAAATAGCATGTAACTAAAAAAAGTATCTTACCTCTTTCCGAGCATAAATTCAATAACCGATAATCTATCATATTTTAATGAGAAATTGCATGATTTTCGTGAGGTCAGTACCTCTTAGATTATTACTTGATTACGGGCTCAACCATAATAAATTATGGAAATACAGCAATCTTTGTGACAACTAGATGTCATGAGGTTATTGACCTGATCTTGTGCTCTTTATTCATAAGCGAGTAGAGAAGAAATTTATTTACAAAGGGAGGACTCGTCTGATATACAGACGGATACAAAGATTCCGTTGGCACTGCAGTGCGTAGATAACAGCCGCACTGGGCAAATTTCCTACCTCAACGGACCTAAAACATACTGCAGAACTTCGTATGCTTCGTCTAAGCATTCAATTGAAAAGTGGCTTGGAAAACCCATGTTTAGGAAAGGCTGAAAAACTCCTATAGATGGAGAGAAAACAGGTGGAAATACTGGTTGAAATACTCACGGGCCATTGCCACTTAAAGAAGCACCTAACCAACATGAAGATCGACAGCGATTATCAATTTTGAAAGTGCAGCTTCCGCGAGGAGATAGCACATCATATTCTCTAGGACTATAGTGTGCACAAAAGCCTCAGACTGACGTATTTTGGAAATCATTTCTGTGAAACAGATTATTTTGTAGACATCCTCTATACGGGAATGAATGCCTTTATGGCGAAAACCGACCTCATCAGAGAGGATTAGATGCATGGGTACATCACTGTAGGCTACATTAGATAACCTCAGTGCTATGAGAGTTAGATGAACCTAACTATTTTCTATAATAATGATAATAAGCGAAACAGCGCCTTGAACGGCGAGTAAAGCGGATTCAGGGAAATTCTACCTTCTATACGCATCCTTCCCGTCTGCTCAATAAAACGTCACGTGCTGTTAAAAATTCGCCTAGTGGAGAAGAGATTCAAGTCTTCTGGGAGCGAATATATAGAGATACTTAGCAGCTGAATAAAGACGCTTCAGATATATCACTCTTTCGTAACACTTGCCAAAGGCAAAGGTTATAAGGTCCAGAGGAAGAGTATCCACTAATTATTGCTGAAGAAGTGAAGAATGTTATCGCTAGAACTAAGAACTTTTCAGCGCCAGAGCCAGATAAAATGAATAACTTTTGGTGGAAGGAGTTTACTTCTACGCACCAACATCTAGCTCGTATATTTACTACTTTCTTAAATGGAGAACAAGCCGTCCCGCAGTGGTTAGAGGAAGGACGCACAATATTGACCCCTAAGACCGGACATTTGTCAAGTCCAAAGAACTACAGGCCCATAGTTTGTTTAAACGCCAGCTATAAGCTATTCACTGGCATCATCAAAGGGCAGGGAGAACTTGTTAATAGACAGGTGTATTACCCAGGACTCGACCAGGTATCGACGCAATCTGTCCATGGCTTGGATTGACTACCGTAAGGCATTCTATAACACGAACCATGAGCGTCTTATTAAGCTTCTTGAGTGCCTGATGGTGCATCCAAAAATAGTGAGATGCATGAAAGAGTTCATGCTCTTGTGGCGGACAAGATTTGTCATAATATCCGACAAAAGACAAGTGACTACAAGCTGTATCACATAAAAGAGGAGGGTCTTCCAAGGAGACTCCTTAAGTTCGATACTTTTCTGCATCCCCCTCTTGCCTCTATCTATTGTGCTCCGAAGCAAAAGCTCTGGATACCTATGTGGCCCGCCAAACAGAAGTGGATATAAAGTCAACCACCGTTTTTCATAAACGACGTTGAACCCTTTGCTTCATGGAAAGAAGACCTTAACATCCTTGTGAATGTGATAAATAGGTACTCTAAAGCGATTGGCATAAGCTTCGGACTGGACAAGTGTGCCTGCGTCAACCTACACCAAGAAATACTAGAAACTACGTCATTGCGTGACGATCAGGATGTTTAACTCAGAGGCGGAAATACCATTCAACATCTTGGTTTTGGAGAAACATATACATATCTTGGAATACCACAAGCGGAAACGCAAAATGTGCGTGTGTCAAAAACGGCCATTGGAAGAATTTATCGCCAAATTCTCAGAAAAATGTGGGCTTCTGAATCATCTTGAAAGAATAAGGTCCAGGCGACCAATATTCTGGCCTTTCCTATACTGCTCTACATGTTTGGTGATCCATCGTATTCATCATTCTAGATCCTCCGTACCTCGAATATACTAAAAAACATGCTAACAAGCCCCTTCTTGGTAAATTCTACGGCTTCATACGAAGAGGAGAGCTCTCGATGGGTCTGTCCAAAATGTTCCTCAAGTCTGCTGGATTTAAATCGGAGACTGAAGGTTTTCCTTTTGCCTGTCAAGACGGCGTTATAGACACCTTAGTTTCGCGCGAGCGCATAATGAATGTACCTGTAGGCGATACCAACTGCCGAGCGTGCAAGCAAGAGACAGGAACACTTGAACATGTTCTTAGTGGATGCTCAAAATATGCACGCTACGGGTACATAGAGAGACACAACGCGGCTCTAAAAGTGTTATATTACCATTTTAGGTACTTCTATGGTGTTGATCTATTGCCCGTCTTGCAATGCGCTCAGGGGGAACTCGAGTTCGTTGTGGAGAATGATCAGTGCAAGATCTACTGGAATTTCTTATTTTCCACCACTCAACGTATCAGTGCTATGAAGCCTGATATTGTCCTCCAAGATCTGAAGAATGAGATCATTTACGTGATTGAATTCTCGGCACCAGCCGATGGTGATATCACGGCAAAGGAGGAAGAAAAACGGGCGAAATATCAATCACTTCTTTTCGAGCTGAGCAGGCTGTACCAAGGTTACAAAGTCCATCTTGTAGTTCTCATAATTGGCTGTCTTGGAGGTATGAATGCTTCATTTATTAGCAAACTCAACAAGATTCCGACCTGCCAGCGTGAGGTTCATTCCATCGCGAACCGGATGCAAAAGCTGTTCTTCTGTGATCACTTCATCTGGTCCGTTAACACTGTTCCTCATATCATTCTACAAAGATTGGTAGCTCTAAAGCAGTATCCAGAGGTGAAATCTTCATCTCCAACTGTACCGTCTGCCGCATAAGGTCATCCGCGGTTAGAGATCTGACTCCAAGGAACAGTGTTGTCCGATGTTATCTCGCGTAAATTTCCTGCTCTTGCCTACCTTCTAGGACGGAAGGAGCAGAAGCAGATAACGCACACGTTCCAGTTGCGTGAGGATTGGTTGCTTTAAGGAACCATGATATTAGCTTTCAGAGCCCTCTACTTCTTCTTTTTTATATATAATAATATATGGTAATATATAATAATAATAATGATGTGTGAGCACCGAATGCACCATGAAAGGACAGCTGTAGAGAGAATAGTTTTGCCACGCAAACTTGGAGGCAGAGGGATTTTGGATGTTTGTCGATTGTGCGACTCTCAGTTGACGCAATTGCGCAAATATTTCCAAAACAGGACTAACATCTCACTCTACAAATACATCTGCAGAGGTAAACCGTATACCCTCTCAAAACTGGCAACCGTTGATTTCTAGCACATCGAGTATCTCAACGCTGGACAGCTAGCTACTCAGTGGCGAGGTAAACCATTGCACAAACAACACCCCCAAACATTAGAGCTTTCTTGCGTTGATAGTGATGCCTCAAACATCTGGTTAAGGCGGGGAGAACTCTTCTCGGAAACGGAAGGATTTGTCATTGCCATCCAGGACAGAGCAATCAAGGCGAGGAATTGGCAAAAACACATCCTCAATATAGCGACAGTTATTGCCGCCTTTGTGGAAATCCCAATGAGAACATCGAGCACATGATGGATGGATGTACAAACCTTACATACCTTACTACAAATATAGCCCAGTCAGAATACTGGAGAATGAACATCATTTCCTTCACTCGAATATGACTATTCTGACTGACCATCGAGTCATACACAATCGTCCAGAAGTTCTTCGGTTAGATAAACGTGCTCAACACGTGAGAATAATAGACATAAACATTCCCCTAAACAACAACATTAGGCTCCGATGTACTGAGAAGATCCAGAAATATTCGGAGCTGAAGTCGTGATCTCCACTGGAAACGTTCATGCGAGGTGCGTACAAATTTTGGAAAGACTGGGAGCTCGAAATTCGCTACATCTAATTCAGGAGGCTTTACTGCTGGATACGTGCCGCATCGTCCGGAGTTTTCTGGGAGTGAACAATGATAGCGGCTGAAATCGCTTTCTCTGGCCATGCCGCGTACACGACAGATGACTGTGAAAAGCACATTTTCAATTTTCGACTTTTAATTTTTGACTTTCAATTTTTGACCTTTCTTTGCATATGTAATTTTCGTGTGCGTGTGTGAGGTTGTGCTCGTATACCGCCGTTTAAAAGTGAATAAAGTTAATATTTTGAACCGCTGGTCTCAGTCGTTGGCATTGGAACTAGCGTTCGTATGAAAGATGGATCTCTATGAATGGGCTCTCCAGAATGGATTTTGGATCCCTATAAGGCTCTCCAGAATGAATGTTTGGATCCCCATAAACGGTCTCTCCAGTATGAACGTTGGATCCCTATAAGCGGGCACTCCAGGATGAATGCAAGCAAAATATGGAGTTCCGAAATAACGACTGAAATCAACGAATCTACAGATCACTTGCCGCGTTTTGCGACCATGTTTAGTAGCGAAGTACCAGGTCATGAGTACATGTGGGATGGATCGTGGGCCCATTTAAATAATAATAATAATACATAAAATTTCAAAACTTTCACTTACAAATTCAGAGTGTAAAAGATGGAACAATCGAAATCGTAACGTTCAATGTTTAAATTTAGCAATTTGGAATTTTAACGATTCAAGGATTTTTATTTCGAGCAACTCAGTTTCAAATGATACAATTTGGAATATTCGATTTGGAATTACTTATTTTAAATAAAAAATCAAGTATGGCCAAATATTAAAACCAAAATTTTTTTTACTACAAAAGTTTCAATTAAATGGATTAGAGATCTAAAGTTAATTACAGTTCATGTTTTTGAATTCGTAATAAATTTACATTTGGAATTTATCAAGTTGAACCTTTTTTCATCAGAAATTCTAAACTGTCATGATCGAAAAATTAACAATTGAACATAAAATTAAAAAAAAAAGTTGGAAGAAATGCACTGTCATATCCCGATTTTCCCCTGTCTCAAAACATGGCTAATGGCTATCCTCGACTAAACTCAACCCAAAACTACTTGCACATCCAGTTTCTCTTTTGTACGTGTTTTCGAGATGGCCCTTGGTTATTTTGAGCCATGAAAGAAAAAAATGGTACCATATGTTTTTAAGAAGAAAGATTTCTTCATCTTTGACGCTTCCGAGATGCAAATGGACTTGCAAATTATCTTAATTCCATTTTTCCATTCGATGCAAATCAAAAAAGTTTTGTACTTTTCAAAATTTTGAAAATATTGAAAGAATATCTTTTAAAAATATATTTTTCTGGTAGATAGAGAATTTCCAATCGACATTTTTACTCGGAATCAAATATATTTTAAAACTCTTCCACGGCCTCATCGAAGAATTAGTCTTCAATTGGACCCAAATTCGAGAAGTTAAATTATCTTCAAACGGATTTATAAATGACTTTAATAAGTTTTCATTACATAATGATACAATATAAGAAACACGTTGAACATTTTTCAATTCTTTTAAGAATGCTTCTTTCAATTGAATTTTTAATAATGTATGGTCGACGATGTATAGCAATAATTAAAGTTTGAATAACTTTCAATCTAAACATTTAGTGTAGAAAACTTAATTCATATTGTATTGAAATACTCTTTGGCTTTGCATCTAAAAATTTTGTTCCACTTCATTACCAATTTTAAAAACCGATATTCTTGACACGCACCGAACTAAGAAAAATTTCCAAAATACTGTTCTGAATGTGTTCTAAATTTGTTTGTAGGTTTTTGTTTGGTGTTCATTGAAAAATTTTGTTAATGAAAAATCCCTATATTTCTTTTTACAGAATCGCCTTATGTGAGCACGCCACATCGAGGAGCAAATTTATATCGGCAAGGTAACCAAAATATAATGTGGAAGAAAAATTAGAGAATTGTTTAAAAACCTTTAGTTTTTTAGGGTGTTGCGGGCTAAGTTGGAAATCATAAAAACTTTTTTTTCGATAGAGACTTACTTTTGGTATGCAACAAATACTTTAAATCCCACGAAAAATCATTTAAAAAAATGTTATAAAAATTAAAATGCATCTTCAAATTTCTAAATACTCTTTCTAGTTCACATTTTTGGCACCAGATGGCACATTGCAGTTGAACCATTCCCAACAGCTCCTACATTATTTGTTCTGGAGATTAAAATTTTTCATGGATGTTGACCTGATGTGGGTTATTTTAAGAAGAATATTTCCATCCATTTAACCATTATAATGTTTTTCTATCAGTGACTCAAGACGAACGGAAAGGTTCGAAAACACCTCGTCGGAAAGATTCGGAAAGATTTTGGAAGAGTTTCACAAAGTGTTTGCAAAGAGGTTCCTTTCCGAGCCTTTCCGAATTGTATGTGAAATTTTCTTCCGATTCCTTTCCGATTGTCGAAATATGCGACTTTCCGAACCTTTCCGAGTCTTTCCGAATGTCCCGCTTGTTAACTCGATCCAAATGTTTTCGATTTCCTTCCGGAAGACTCTTGAAATTATTTTTTTCGAATGTTGCCAGCCGGAGCCCTACGGGGTACAAGGGGCAATGCGCCCCTAGAAATCGACAACGGAGGGGCAAAGTATTGATTTTCCCCCCTCTGAAATCGATTGATTTAATTCATCGGGTCGTCGGAACTGGAAATCTTTCAATTCTTTCTTGCTTTGTGCTGCTGTCCATGCGCACAGAGGCCTGCGGGTGCAAATTCGTAGTGAGACCCTCATGGCATGCTAACGAAAACAAATTGAAAAATGAAATCATTAAGAAATCGTTTCGTCAAGATGTGTATTAGAACTTTTTGAGCCAATAATCTCATTTTTGAAATGTTTTTGGTGTGGCCCCTACGGCATGCTACGTTTAAAAAAGTGTTTACTTGAAGTGAAAGGTTCACAGATGGCACATATGTTCGTATTAACCAAAATTGCTCAAATTCTTCGTACATATACTGTTTTTGAACAAACAAAAAATTGTTGGTATTCAAAAATAAAATTCAAAACCTAATTTCTTGGACAATTATTAGTAGACTCACGATTTGGAATGATTTAGAAGTTCTAAATTAATGAATTTTTTCAGCTTTAAAATAGTTAGTAACTGTTTTTTTTTCTTCACATGATCAGATGTTTTACCAGCTGAGGCTCTGGCTCGGGCTAATGCGGCTCCGGGACAACCAATATATCTGAGGACCCATCAATATACTCCAATATGCAGACTCAGACGCAAAAAAAAAAATATTGGAATATGGCATGAAAATCATTTTCGCAAAACGGACCATTCTGGACAATTAAGTAATTTAAAAACTATATTATTATTATTATAGATTAGCAGCTCGAACTCGAAAGTTCATTGCCTTATCTACCCGAGACCGCCACACATCTCTATCCTGTGCATCCTCCATCCAGTTTAAGTAATCATGTCCTAGTTCTTTTAGATCATCCCTTACATTTTTCTCCCATCTGTTTCACGGTCTGCCTAGAGGTATCTTACCAATCGCTTTCCCTATTAAAACTTGTGCCACTATTGTTTCATTTCCCATTCTTGCTGCATGCCCCGCCCATCTTAATTTACGCGCTACCATTACTCTAATAATATTTGCTTACCCGTAGCGAGCATGCAGCTTATCATTATGCGGGTTTCTCCATTCACCTGTCTCTTCGTCCCTTTTTGGACCATAGATTTTTCTAAGTACTTTATTCACGAAAACTCTAAACCTATTCTCCTCTTCTTTCGTCAGCGCCCACATTTCACACCCGTACATGACGACCGGCATTATTATCGTTTTGTAAATTCTCACTTTGATGTTTCTAGATAGCGATCGCGATTTTAGTAGAGTGTTTGCTGCATGATAGCACCCATTGCCAGCGTGCAGCCGCGCGTTAATTCCCGTTTTAATCTTATTTTCGCTAGCATAAATAATCATTGTTCAGCAATTTGAGAGTACCCAGTGAGAGCAGAGAAATTCGAGAAAAAAAAATCCACCTAGTATAAATAAGAACCACCCTAGTGCACATTGATTAATACCTGTTTGCTGAAATTAACCTTTAGTACAATGTATGATAACCGATCGTTAATGAATTGCATGTCGATAACCGCTTGCTAAATTCTTTTATTAATAAGAAAACCGGTCCCCAGTCTGAACTTCTTAGCTCCCCCATAGTGAAAAGTATAGTTATCCTTAGAAATTGAAGCGAAATCGCCCGGCCAGAAGATTTCTTGAAGTGCTATTAAGTCAGCTTTGTAATCATTGGCTATCTAAATGAGTTCGCTAAATCCGCCAGTATTTAGACTACGCGCGTTTAGAGTTCCCACCCTTAGATCTTTAACTGTAGTTTTTTGTTTTTGCAAGTTAGCCATGGTAGTTTCAAGATAATCCGCACGTTAGAATCCTATTCCGATCGTAGGTGAGTCCACTGTCCAAAGAGTGATAACCCTCATACATCCCTAGGTCTAAGTATGGGAGCTTTCCGACACTGACAAGGACCTATGTCAACTTGGCGTCAAACACATTACAGTTTCATCCTCGTATCCTAACATCCCCCTGCAAGGCCTACTGGCATCAATGCCCCTTTGGTCCTATACAGGCGAATCATTCCACACATCCCTTGCGGGCATTGTCATCGCTGCGGTGTCCAATGGGCAGCAGGCTTTTCCCTTACAAGATTTTTAGTTTTGGTTCGGGTGTTGTTTCTAGGTGGATACACGCTAATAAGATAAAATTTGACATTTCTAAATGACAATGTTCCATACCGAAGAAACCAAATGGAAAGGTGGTATAGAGTTGAGGGCACTGAAGTCCACACTACAATTTATATGGGATTTTAAAGCTTCGAGAGTTCACTACGCAAGTTAGCACCTTTTCATTTAGTCTTTCCGAAATGGAACTTTGGCATTTGGACACATCAAATTCTGTTTTTTTTTTAAATATTCGCAACTCAATTCAAATATGTTGAATTGCATTTAATATCCAATTGTTAAATCGCAATTAAAAAATTTGTCAGTGAATTGAATTGAATGTCTGCAACTGCAGTGAATTGTAGATATGCAATAGAACCAGTGTGCGGTCTATTGCACTGCATTGTTTTTCAAGCCAATGAACCGTCTTTTGGATTTAATTGACGAATTTAAATTCAAAAAGAATTTTGTAAATGGTTTTATTTTATCCAATGGAGGTTAATATAAAAATGGAGATTGGTCATGCGGCGCATCTAATTGCATTGAATTGCACATGAATTCATATACCAGAATTGTTTTTAATTGGAGCTTTGCAATAGAATTATAATTTCTTGAATAATAAAATAATACGTTAATTAATATTACTTTTGAAGAGATTGAAGTGGTTAATTTATAATCAGAAATAAACGTTGTGATATAATTTGGTACCTTTGGAATAAAATTCAGTAAATATTGATTGTTGAATGAGAATGAAAAGTGACTTTGAACATAAATTAACAATATAATACAAATAATATTTATGAATTTTTTTTGACTTAAAGTACTTATTACAACTAATTCAATATTTAATGAATAGAGTAAAATATTTAAATTGGAAAATCAGTGAAAAAATCACTAATTGTTCAGATAAAAAAATATTTTTTCAAATTATATGCATTTAATAGTATAATAAATAAAGAACGTGTGATTTCTACTAAATTCAAAATAAAAAGAAATTTTTCTTAAATGGAGAAATTAAGTCATATAAACAACAATAATACTCTGCCAAATAAGCACATTTTTCTTTTTCATTCAAGTTTATTTCAGAATATGAAATTGAAATTAAATGTAGGGTTAATACGTTCGAACCCTGTAAAATGAATAATTTTAAATTATGAATATTCACGGACAGGCAATCTATGTATCAATTTTTTCATGTGTTTAATAATACTTTAAAAATTGGCATGAAATTGAAAATTTACTATGGAATTCTATTTATTTTATTACATTCATTTGAAAACTGACAATTCAACTCAATTTACATCATTCCGTAATGATGAAATGCCACCAATTGCATCTTTACAATTTAAATACATTGCGTCAATTGAAATCTGTTGAGGTACATTGAATGATAGTTCTACCAATTGCATTTAATTGCAAATGCTCATTTCAACATTTCATATTAAATAGGATTGGCCTTTTTTATTTGCAGGTTATGATCCTAATATTAAGGAGGCAGAGAGAGTCGGTAGAAGAGCTGGTGATCTAGTGACAGTCAACTTTAAAACTCATTCAATATATGTAGGAGCAGACATGTTTCGCGTGTTAGAAGAACATGAGCGGAAACCTGTCTTTAATTAGCACCCGTTCATAAAGAAATATGTTGTACACATAATGTATTGTACACAAGGTATACTGATCATATTTTGCCTACACAAAATATTTTCAGCAAAGAATATTTCCCACACAGAATCAAATACTATTATATTTTTCCTAAACATAATATTTTCGATGCAGAATATATCCTACACAAGAATAAATAGTGGATATTTCATTCTCAAAATATTGTACACAAAAATATTAGTCCAATATTTTTACGACACATAATATTTTGTATGCAGAATATATTGTGCACTTTATTTAATAGGAATTATTTCATTCTGAAAATATTCCATAAACATTGTACACATAAATATTATGTCCTAAATTTTCCCCACACAAAATACATTCTAAATAAAATATAGTCTGCACAAAATACATTCTACACATCGAGAAATTATTTTGTGTGGGAAAAATATAATCTGTAAACGTTGCATAATGTGTATGTAATGTACTAATAAAGAGTGAGGACAAAATCCGCTTTACACGAAAAAATTGTGCTTATTTTTACCTCCCTTTTCCCATCCTTAAAGACAAGTACTAATATGAACTTCTTCTAATATATTAAGATTCGTTTTGGACCGATATCAAACTTTTGGTTTGCAGTAAAAGGAAACACAATATATGTTCCACACCACTAGTGTTAAGTGTGTTAAGTTCTTATGTAGCTTATATGGTTTTAATGTTGATTTATTAATTACGCTCCACGCAGTGCCTTTAATACAGTAACTGTGGTGTTTTCTCTCTACTATTCGTTTGCTACAAGATGTTTTCACCACGTCCATAGCGTTATTTTAGTTTTCAATCATTTTTAATTGTTGATTGAAACGCAACGTATATTATTTTACATTTTTTCACATGTTTCACATTTTGATCATTGTTGAAATGCACTCCATATTAGATAATAATTATTGTAATGAATTATATAATCAAAATGATAGTAACCTAAAGTTTAATTCAGTAAGACTGTAAAACCATTTATGTATAAGTAATTGAGATTAATTTTTCAAATACGTTTCTATTTTTAATTGATGGAGTAATGCACTTCCTATTTTTACTTTAAAGGTCTCCCCTACTAGGAACGAAATGCAACCGATATTGGATTATAATTAATTTCAATGTATGATAGAATTAAAATGTGAACTTTCAAGTTTCATCGTATAAGACTGCACGATGTGAATTACTGAGTAATTAAAAATATGTTTTCAATTTCATTGAAAAATCATTTTCACGTTATTGTACCTTGCTTTGAAACGTAGAATAAACAAATTTGTATAGGAATAACTTAAAAAATGAACAAATTTTCAAACAAAATATGAAAAAATTAAGTTTTCAATTAAATGAATTAATTCTTAAACAAAAAGGAAAAGAATTTTAAGCAAAGTAAATTAATTTTCAACAAAGTCCTTAAGCTATCGACCAAGTACTTGCGTTTTGTATCAAATAATTTAATTTTCTATCAAAAAATAAGAAGTTTCCATAAAAACGTTAAATTTAAAAAAAAAAGTTCATTTTTAATCCAAACTGATTAATTTGTGTGAACAAAAGAAAACGAAGTTCCCGGAAAATTAATTGATTTTCAATGAAATAGTTACATTCTCAAACAAAGGAACGAATTTTCTACACGAAAATACGAATTTTCAACAAAGTAAATAATTTTGTACTGAGAAGGATACATTTTTGAACCATAAATAAAATAGTTGAATTTCCATTCAAATTCAGCAATTTGAAATAACAATAGGAAACGAATTTCCAGCAAAATAAATTAATTTTAAACAAAGTACATCAACTTTAGACCAAATATTTCAATTCTGTATCAGTTCATTCAGTCCTCGAGCAGAAAATGCGAATTTTCTATAAAACAGTTGAATCTTCAACGAAAAAGTTTATACTAAATTCAAACAGATTAATTTTTGTGAACAAAAGAAGATAAATTTTCAAGAGAATAAATTAATTTTCAATAACATAGTTAAATTTACATCCAACGGAATGAATTGTCTACGCGAAAATTCGAATTTTTGAAAAAGTACATGAATTTTCTACAACAAATGATGAACTTGTGATCAAAAAATGAAATAGGTAAATTTTCATTTGAATCGATTTATTCCTAACCGAAAAGGAAACAAGTTTTCAAGAAAATGGTTAAATTTTTAACAAAGTATTTCAACTTTCGAACAAATACTTGCATTTTGTATGAGATATTTCAATTTTCGGTAAAAACATACGACTTTTCTACCAAGCATTTCTATCAAAATACACTAGGAAAGAATCGTCAAAATCGGGAAATTCAAATTAGAAACACAGCAAATTTCTGAAACTTAGATTTTAGTATTTAATGAAGTCATCTTTATAAATTATGAATTAATACATTTTCATTATATGTAGGCCTCGTTAGCATGAATAAAAATAAAAATTAGACAAAAAATTGACAAGACCCAGAAATCTAAATTGGAATTACAGCAAATTTTCTACATTTGGAATTCAGCATTTAATAGACATTTTTCTAGTGTATTTCTATGGTCTATAAGCCTACACATGTTGAAAAAATTTATCAACCAGTGGATTCGAGAATGGCTTAGATTCACAATTGAGCCCACTGGAAAATGTTTTACATTGGATCCGGCAGACAGCGCTGCCATCGCAGTATCGAATATTCAAAAATATTTTATTTTAATTTAAGTGTGTCCCGATAGTTGGCGCTGCGATCATATTCAGGAAAATTTTGTGTCATTATTGTGTTAAAATAAATCACGTGCTAATTGAAATATTACATCAAGATGTAATTAGTGTGTAAAAGATGTTGAAGTATGCGTAAAAAATTATACATTTTGCAAATATAGTGTGGTATTGAAGTGAGTATTTGACATGATTTTCTATGAGATTCACTCGCGCGCTGATTAACCAACATTCTAACCTACAAATTTATTCGTACAGTTAATTGACATCATAACACATTTTTTCAATTGTTTTCATTTAAAATACTTACTTATCGGAAATATTAAATAAAAAATAAATAAAACTAAAATGATTCATTATTTATCTGGAATTTGGTGCAATAAATCTTTTAGTCCTGTTACTTAGTTCAAATTTCATCTTGAAGAAGTTACTCATATCAGTCGTGTACTTTTTTACAGTATTTTTTTTCTACAGATAAATGCCACGTCTTCGTAGAAGAGCAAGAAATATTGGTCGACGTACTCAACATGAGCAATTGGTCCATAATCGTCGATTGAATAGAACAGTTGAAGTACACTCGACGGATAATGTGAGTTTAAGAGATCAAGTTGCAAATACACGTGTAATTGAAAATTTAAAGCAAAACAATCAACGTCTTCGTGCTAATATATTAAGAAAACGAGACGCACGTCCACGAGCGACCGGCGCATACAGAGCAAGTGATCAACAGCGGGTGCAAGATCATCGAGCATTGACACGAGCATCACTTAATCGTCTTGCGTTCGAATATGACCCTGAAATCGACTATTCGTCACATGCGCTAATCATGATCGGTGATATGGACAAAGAGTCTCAATATTGTCAGGCTTCCAAGTACAAAGGTGAATCGGCTGAAGTTTCACTTCCACCATTACATCCACCACCGGAACCATTGAAAACACTATCAGCTGGAGCCACATCTCAATCGAAATTGTTTTTGCGTGAAATTCGTAAATCCAATTCTTGCTTCCAAATGATATCATTTGGAGCTACAAAGATTATTCATAATGAAAATGATCGCAAATTTGAATCGACATTTTAAGATTCAAGGTCAAGTGTACCATCAAATTGGTACATTGCTTCCAATGCCTGATGCTGATCCAAAATTGTTACAAATCTACTTTATGGGTAATGAGGAACAAGGAACTAATAGACGCTGCGTATACAACTATATAGAGCAGATGGAGGAGCGAGAAATTGTGGAAATTTTGGAAACATTTTTGCTAAATCATAACCAATTGGTACGGTTGTTCAAGACTCTTTCAAACAGACTGCAAAACGGCAACTATGTCATTGTCATTGAAGCAGATAAAAGTACCATATGGAGAGCACACAGACAGATATAATGTTCCAACTATCAATGAAGTTGCAGTTGTTATGGCTGGTGACCCGTCTGAACGTCGAGATATACGCATACAACGCAGAGATAATACGGTGCAAATAATTAAAGACAATCATCGTTCTTACGATGCATTGCAGTATCCCTTGATATTTTGGGAAGGAGAGGATGTTTATCATTCAGATATCAAACAAATGAATCCAACAACAGGTACAACTCATAGATTATTTTATAATTCTTTTTTTTGCACAAGCAACTTCTGTGTATCTTATGTATATTTTTATTTCCAGGTGTAGAACTTATCAAGAAAGTTAGCGCGATGAACTTCTACGCATACCGTTTCATGATTCGTGCTGATGAAGATAATAACATTTTCCGATGCCGCCAGCTATTTCATCAGTACATTGTTGATATGTATGCGAAAATCGAAAGTGAGAGAGTACGATACATAAAGTACTCTTAACATGAAGTCACCATGTATGGACAATCGAAAATGTACTAAGCATTCTCCAAAACCATTTCTAAGTGATACTATCACCAATATCGATGGTCATCCATCTTGCCGTCGTAAAGACATACACAATGGCGGCCAATCATATCAATTACGTCTGTCAAACGGTGTAAGAGTAGACATTGATTATCGGTGGGTGGTTCCATATTCACCGCTGTTGCGCGACACCTACAAAGCACACATCAACGTTGAGTTATGCAGTTCGGTGAAATCCATCAAGTACATTTGTAAATACGTTCATGAGGGAAGCAATAAAGCTATATTTGCTGTTCCAAATGTAAACAAAAATGAGGAAATAACACGTTATCAAATGGGCCGATACATTAGTAGTAACGAAGCTATTTGGCGCATTTTTAATTTTCCAATACATGAAAGGGTGCTTGAAAATGGACAGCGTGTTTATTTCACGGAACAGACCGCTCTACGACAAGCTTTAACATCTCCAAAAACAACTTTTACTGAATTTTTCAACCTTTGTAAACTAGAAGATGTTGTTGGCCAGTTCGCGAAGACATTAATGTATACTTCTAGAGTGGAGACGAGTTAGATTGAAATAATTAGTATAACAAAGGGAGTGTCCGGCATTGAGTGTTTCTAGTTTACGGTTCCGTAATTTTTCCAACTTCATTTCAGCTTTGGAATCAATAAAGTATGATTTGAACAATAAACCTTACTCTAATATGCTACGCACTTTATCTCCATCACTGTCTTCCTCTATTATGTGATTCATACTATTTTGTGTAAACAATATACTGTTTTAGTTGCTGAATCTCTTAACAAAAGTACACTATTCTTAGGTATATCAGTTAATTTCATCACACTGGTTCCCGAAATTTGAATCTTGGTTCGAGGAGGAAAACCCTTAGGCAAACCGTCTTTGGTTCCTGTTTGAAGAACGCCATTCTTCAAACGTGTAACGATCCCAAAAATGTTACTAAAATCTAGAGGTTCCCGATCTACAACTAGAACAGATGATATTATACTGTCACCGACATTCAATGGTGCAAAATTTTGATCTGGAAAAGTTTTAATTTTTTTTAGTTTGAATCTTTTGTCTTTCAGAGCAATCTTCCTGACTGCCAATCAAATGATACTTCATCTTTCTCACAAAATCATACTCCATCTTTCTTACAAAAGCTAGTTTCAATCGCAAAGACTGAGAACAGCAATTCAAAATATTGACTTCATTCACAATGAACGGCGAGAGACAATCACCACTTGACACATACACAAAAATGGTCAAAAATTAAAAATGTGTTTATCACAGTCATTTGCCTTGTATGCGGGATGGCACACATCCGGGCAATTGCTTAGAACATTGTATTAGACATTTTCAAATTAGGGAGGGTTTAATTAAATGAATTTAAAATTTTTGGAAAATGTTACCATTACAAAGCTTCCTCTATGAGGAAGCAAACACGTGAAAATAAGTATGAAAGTTTAAGCAAAGAACGACATTGAGTAACATTTTCAAAATTTATTTGAACAGGAGGGGTGCTAGGTAATTTTGGGGATCCAAGAAGAAAAAACTATAACGGGGAAAAATTAGTTAGCTTATGCTTAGAGAAGGACCTATTTATTACAAATACCTGGTTTCGACATAAAATGATCCATACTTACACCTGATGTAAAGGAAATAACCGCTGTATAATTGACTTCGTTATTGCAGATGAAAGGCTAAGAGAACTAGTTACAGATGCAAGAGTCATGAGGGAGGCCGAATGCAATACTGATCATTACCTTTTAGTCTCCAAGATGAACTTAGGGCGGGAATGGAGAAGAAAGAGAACCAAACAAACGAAACAAACGCGAATCAAGGTCGAAAATTTGATAGATTTTCAGAATAAGATAAACGAACGCATAGATAAGGCAATTTGGGAGCCGCTTGAAAGGAATAAAGATATAGAGGGCGCGTGGGCTTTACTGCGGGATACCATTGTTAAAACTGCGATTGAAGTGTGTGGTACGGCGAGGGTAGAAAGAAAGTCTGGCGATGCGTGGTGGAACGATGAAATTGCGGCAGCCCAAAAAGAAAAGAAAAAAGCGCACAATAAAACGCTGAACATGACAGGTCTTAGCGATGAGGAGAGAAATAGACTCAAAAATGATTACAGACACAAAAAGAGGAAAATTAAACGTCTAGTTAAAGAGAATAAAGGGAAAACCAGAACAGAAGAAGAGAACAAAATAAAAAACTGCTTTGAAGGAATTATGAAACTATTATTTAAAGATACATGAATACATGAATTGACATTTTGGTGGGACCTCCGATTTTCTAATGATACAATTTTCGGTAAGACAGAAGAATAAGCTTGAAAAATATTGAAAGTGTGCATTTTTTTCTATTATCAGGGAAAACCTAGCAAAATGCTCATAAAGTGAGCACAAATAGTTACAACCATAGTGAATACATCCATAGTACTTCGCAGTCGTATTCTACTTTTTTGGTTGAATTCAGACGTTTTTTATTTCAAATTGAAATCTTTTTCGCTAGAAGGATGAACTATTACATTTGTCATTCAGAATTCATCTTTATTTGTAAAAATTCAACTATCTTGTTGAAATCTAAACTACCTTGTTGAAAGTTGATTTTGTTTTGGTTGAAGATTCATCATTTAAGTTAACAATTGCACCTTTTTGCCATGAAAATTTAACAAGTTGGTTGGATATGAAATTTTTCGTTGAAAATTCATATTTTCTGTTGAATATTTATCTTTGATGGTAGAAAAGTCATCTTTTTTATTGAAAATGAGCTACTTTTGTTGAAAATTATACTTTTGGGGTCAAAACTTCAAATTTTCTTGTTGAAAATGCAACTGCTTTTTGTAGATGGTTTACCTTTTTCTCTTCGAAATTCAAAAAATTTGTTGAAAATTGATTTATTTGGTTAAAAATTCATATTTTTGAGTAGAACATTAATCTTCTCTGTGGAAAAATCCATCTTTATGGTTAAAAATTCAACTTTTTAGTTAGAAATTAATCTTTTTTTATTGAAAATTCAACTAGCTGGATGAACTACTTTGTTACATTTTTTTTTAAATTCACCTTTTTGTTTGAACATTTAAATTTTTTTTTTAAAATTCATTTTTTTTAAAATGATTTTTCTATCTGAACATTTAATTATTCCATTTTTTGGTGGAAGTTCATATATTATAAGCTGAAAATTCAACAATTTGGCAGAAAATGTATGTATTTTTATGAAAATTCGTCTTTTGACTTAAAAAATTAATCATCTTCGTTGAAAATTCATCTTTGTGGTTGAGAATTCATTTAGTTTAGTAAGAATTTCTTTTTGGTTTCGTTGAATTAAACTGGTTTGAAATTCGTCTTCTGGTAGAAAAGTCTTCTTTTTGGTAGAGGGTTCAACTATTTTTTTTTAATTCCTTTTTTTGCCTAATTTAACTGGTTGAAAATTCGCCTTTTGGTAGGGAAGTCATCTTTCTTTGTCGAAAATTTCTCTTTTAGTTTAGGAATTCTACTATTTTGCTAAATATTGGCTTTTTTTCTCCAACTAAGTTGGAAATTCGTGTTATGGTAGAAAAGTAATCTGTTAACTGTCTTTTAAAAATTCGTCTTTTTAGCTTGAAAATTTAACTGTTTTTGGTTGAATTTTCACCATTCTTGTTGAAATATTCGACCATTAGGCTGTTTAGTTTGTAAATTCGACCATTTGGCCTCGAGCTGGTTATTGCACCCATCGGGTAAATCGATCTTTTTCAGTAAGCAAATCACTCATTTTGTTGAAAAGTCATCCTTTTTAGTAGGAAATTCAGATCCTTTAGTAGAAAATGCATATTTTTTGGCTGCTAATTCAACATTCTTCCTCACAAATTCGTCTTTTATGGCTTGAAATCTCAACATATTGGATATGACCTTTTTTTTTGTATTGATTGAAAAATCTCACTTAGTGGAGAATTCAACTATTCAGTTGAAAATTTATTTTGTTTTGTTAAGAAGTTTTTTGTTCAACCTGAAATTAAAATATTCTTTTTTTTTGTTTTAATTTCACCTAATTTTGTATTTTCGGTAGATTTCATCTTCTCAGTTGAAAATTCAACTATTTGATCAACAATTTAATTTTTTTGATTGAAGATGCATCATTCAAGCTAAAAATTCTGTTTTTTTTCTGTTAAAAGTTGAACGCGTTTTGCAGAGAATTCGTTTTTTTCTGTTCAAAATAATTTTTTATTAAAAATGTATCATCTCCATTTTTGCTAGAAAATTGGTCTTTTCAGTTGAAAATTCACTCGTTTTGTTTGAAACTTGAGAAACTCTATTATTTTGGTAGAAAATACATATTTTAAGTCGCAGTATATTCTGCCAAAAAACAAATTATGTCATAACAATCTACTTCAAGCTATTCTCACAGTTTGAAAAAAGATGCCAGCAAAACGGTTGTTTGTTGATCCAACCTTATCTGTGCCAAGGCTTCCATTACTGTTCAAATAATTAAAAATGTGATTCTTCTGTAGTAGAAAAATCTCTTTGAAATGATTTCATCGCAATATTAACTTTTTTTGTTATATATATTGGTGTATCCATGGGGCGTAAAAAATAATTTTTGTCTACAACAAACTGATGTCCCTGGGTTAAATAATTCATGTTCTTTAAATGTATTTTCATTAAAAATTAGAGTCTGTGAAATATTTTGAATAGCAAATATCAGATCCGTCCCACTGTGTGGCATATTGGCGTTGCGTAAAAAAGTAAACAAACTTTGTCCAAGGTAAACCTCTCAGTAACCATAAACTTAGTCGAAGCTCATTAATTATTATTATTGACGCCCACTTTCTTGCTTTTTATCTACCACTAATTAATTGAAAATCGATTGGACATATGAGCACGTCAGAGCAAAAGAGAGACTCCGCAGAGCCGTGAGGAAAAACGAGAAAGTACCGTTAGAAAGAGAAACTCTTACGCAGAATGCCTGAAGAGTAAGACAGCGCAACGATAATTGTTTCGTTTTTCCACACGACTCTACGGAGTGTTCCTTTTGCTCTGAAGTGCTCATATTTGTCACACAAATTTATTAATAGTACATTATGGTACAAGTGCGCGAAGTTGGTGATTCCTACGAGTTTGACGTTTGCCGCCCGAGCGAAGCGAGGGTGGCAAACGTCAAACTCGTAGGAATCACCAACGCGCACGCGTCTCATATACTATTTTTTGTAACCCCTGTAAAGGGAAGTTCGTGACATAAGAAATATCGGTAGGGAATAAGATTGCTGGGGGAAGTTGCACCAGGCAAACTAACCTAAACGGTCAAATTCTCAGCTGACGAAATTCTAACAACAACAAAATAAAAGAAAAGCTGACAAATTCTGCAATTGGCTGTAATCTGGCGATTTTGAATCGCGCGCGTAAAATTTTGACCGATGGCAGCTTATACTGTTGGATCACGCATCCGGTGACTTCAGATTGGTTGTGATAATTCTTGCGACCAATCAGAAACTAGCGCTTCCCTTAATTTCCGTGCTTGGAATACAACAGATACAATCTTTCCTTCAAAGTATGCTTGATGGGCAACATTCCCGCATGAAATTTTGTGCGGGAATGTTATGATTCCCGCACACTTTGACTTCATCAAGAATCGGCCATTTTCTGCTCATTTTTTGGTGCATATACAGAGAACTTCCCGTACAGTGTTGAAAAAATAATTTTATTTTTATATCAAAGCATGTAGAAAATTAATGAAAAAGAAATAAGTTACATTTTTTATTTGATAAAATTTATTTCATAAAACTAAATAGATGGTTTTTAAAACATACTTTGACAATTTATTTATAGACACATAATACATAAGAAACATTTATTGTCATTTGAGGTTAAGTTCTTTATTATTATTTTTACAGATGTAACACTTCACTTAACTATAAAAAATTTAATTTCTATTTAAATTTTGTAACTTTATCACGGAACCTATCAACATCACTGATATGGACTGGACTGATAATAGAAAATTACAACCCTGAGCTCTGTCGCGTCAATCCGTTCTCCACTAATCACTTCCAAGCAGAAAGAGATCGGGATCTCCCCACTCCTTCTTTTCTCTCTTGCACCTTGTTTTGCGTTTCCTTTATTGGGTTAGTAATCCATTCTCTATAATGTTGATAGAATGAGTTAGGTTAACGATCTTCAAGTTTTTCCGTCGCTGTTTCGTGTTTTTCAGCTTCCGACAATTTGCTGTGGAAATGGAGGGTGCCATCGGCGACCTAAGCAGTGGCTCACGAAAAAGAAAACGCGTTTTCGAGACGGTTCTTGAGTCGCGTCGTGATGAAAAGTACAATGATCCTGACCCGTATCTCAAGAACCTAAAAAGAACCGGTAGGCCTTGCACCCACGATTCTAAGAATTTACAGTGCAGTTTGGTAACTTGGAAAGATATTGCTGAGAATCGTTTCAAGGTTTATAAAAACTCACAGAAGTTGAAACAGGATACTGCTCTCATGGCACATATCTCAACGTTTGAACCCCAACGGAGGCGACCAGGTCAATCCAAAACTCCGTCAGGTAAAGTTAACCTGTTGTCTAAACCAAAAGGTTTATCTGCGAAGTACTTCATGATGACCAATCCCAACATGAAAATGGTTCCTGTTTGCGAAAATTTTTTTTGTTTTGCTTTCTCAGTTCCCAGCAAACGAGTACTTACGATTGGAAAGTCTATGCAACGTGGGGTGTTACCCAATGAAAATCGTGGTGGGGATAGAAAATCCAAATTAAGCGAACAAAAAAGGAAGGCAGTTAAGGATTTCATTTCAAAACTTCCGTGTCAGAAATCACATTATGGCAGGGGGAAAAGTCTTCGCGTGTACCTGTCTGCTGAACTTTCCATAAGAAAGCTATACAGATTCTATAATGGTTCAGCAGCTCTCGGTCTTGAGGTTAAATTTTGATTTTTTTACAAAATCTTTGTGAATGACTTTAACATTGGTTTTTCATCACCTGCAACAGATTCATGTGCAACATGCTCCCGGCTGAAAGCCGAGTTGAAGCGTGCCAAGGAGTTGAAACAGGCTGTCAAATGCAATTCACTAATGACTCATAGTAGACTTCATAAATTGAGAGCCAACGCTTTTTACGAAATCATGAAGGAGGCTAAAAATTTGTACAATGCCGAAGTAATTGTTTTTGATCTTCAACAGGTCCATCCACTGCCGAAGACTCCCATAGGGGATACGTTCTACAGAAGGCAAATTGCATTCTACACGTTCTGCTGTGTCCCACCTGATTCGAGGAACCCGACGTTTTACACCTGGAACGAAGCGCAGAGTGGGAGAGGGGCAATAGAGATAGGCTCAGCCTTATTCCACGATTTGCGTAACCAAGATTTTAGTGGGGTTCAGACGCTCTGTTTTTTTTTGCGACGGTTGTTCTGGGCAAAATAAAAACGCCCACATCGTCCACCTTGTTCCATTTTGGATGAAAAAACATTCCCCTGAACACGTAAAGTCGGTGATAATGACGTTCCCCGTCCGAGGCCACTCCTTCCTACCTGCTGACCGAGCATTCGGTAGGGTTGAGAAAGAATTGAAAAAAAGAGCAGAAATAAAGACATGCGAAGGCTACGAAGAGACGTATTCACAGATCGGAGAGGTAAAAAAAGTCGCCATCGATTTGGAAGTATTCAACATCAAGGATTTAGGTTTTTATTACAACAAACTGCCTGGAATAAGACAAGCAAAAAAGATTGAAATTCGAAAATTCCCAAAAAGGGGTGGAGGTTTTTCCACCAGAGTAAAGTATCAAAGCCACTACAAATTCGAGAATGACTTGGAGGTCTTCCGTTCAATCGTCAAAAGAAGGAAGAATGAAGATGACGTCAGGCTTGGTCAACCCCTGCCTTTGATTCGGAACATCTCATCTGAAAAGAAGAAAGATGTTCTTCATCTGCTGACAGCCCATTATGGCGATGACTGGACCAATGACCCTGACTTGGAATGGTTCAAGCATGTTTTGTTTGAAGAAGATCCTGAGTACCAAGAAAGGCATATTCACGACAAAGACCACGAACACGATGCTGGCGAATGTATGTGCCTAGACGAGGAAGGTGTTGCCTTCCACGTGTGACTTACATGAACATAAACCTAGTCTGAGACATTAAGTCAAATGCTTTTTTATTATTTTAAATATGTATCATCTTGAGAATGACAACTATTTTCGTTTCTCATGTTCCTTAAATATAATAGTTTTATTTGACATTTTGAATATTAGCTATAACCTTTCTTCAATGTCTTAAATCATTTTACGAAACGAAATATGAGTTTTGTTTCAAAATCGTTGAAAGAAAATTTGATGTTTTTATCAAAGTGGCACAAATCCACGAGTTTGCACCAAAACGGCACATATCCAAAATAACAAGGGCGGTATCTCCTGAAGGTTTTGACCTGACAAATTCATATTTGGGGGCTTTATTTTCAGTGCCTACCTACTCAATATTATAACAGGAAAATCATGAAAAAAATTTGCTCTTACTATAATTTGCTTTTTTTATGGCTCCTGAAGAATTTTCTAAAATGGATATGTGCCCTTTTGAAATTAAGCTCCTCATATGTAAGTGTTCCTTAGTGTATTGTATTATTTTCTGATGTATTCGTTGTTAGCGATTCTTTTGTTTTCCGATCTTCGTTTGTTTCTTCGGCTGAGTGGTGAGAACAGTTTTCATTCTCATAGAACTGAGTGACGCTTGTGACCATTATTTGGTGTTTATATAATTCGTAAGTGTTCCGTAGTGTATTGTATTATTATTGGGTTTTTGAAATTATTATACATCACATTTAAAAATGGAAAATCTTACTCTTCCTCGCCAAGACTTATGTGACATGCTTTTTAAATAAGATAAAAGTAATAGAAATATTTCTTTTTCAATGGCTTCTGTGAAACGAAAGTACCCAATTTACATCAACAAATGTTATTATTGGTTGAAGAGGAAGGAGAATTGAAAGAAGCTTTTCATAAAGAAACTAAAAGATTCTGGAAAAAAAACATCTTGTAGAAATAACTGAAGAAATTTTGAGTAACGAGAATAATAGCAAAGAAACATTTTCTAAAGAAGAATCATTAGCTCTTATGGAAGATGCTAAATCATCGAAATGGAAGTATAATACTATTTGGAAAAGAACAAAAAAAATGCTGACGTTTTCAATAATCAAAAATATCCTGCGGATGCAAAAACAAAATGTTATCCGCCATCTTCAAGCATACCAATAACCAAAAAAAATGCTAAAGTTAATTTGCAAACATTGTTCAATCATACTTGTACGCGATTACTACAAGTGCCAACTATCTTACAAAAGTTGAAGTTTGTCAATTAGAATCCGAAATTGAAAAATTAAGACCAACAGTTGTGGAGGTAGCTAGAAAACAAATAAAAGTATTTCATTGCATGCGTCTAACTACGAACGATGGAAGAGTGGTAACAGTTTTAACAGGTACATCATCGAATGCATGTTGCGTTATATGCGAAGCATCTCCAGCAGAAATTAATAATCTGGAAAAATTATCAGAGAAGAAATCGTTGAAAACTTCAAGTATGGTTTGTCAAGTCTGCATGCCCGGATACGATTTATGGAGTGCATTCTTCACACCGCTTATAGATTAGATATCAAAAAATGGAGAGTATCATCTGGTGATGTAAAAGATCTTATAACAAATGCTAAGCAAAGAACCCAACAACGATTTAAAGAAGAAACAGGTTTGCTAGTAGATTAACCAAATCAAGGAGCTGAATCTCAAACGATGGCAACACAGCAAGGAGGTTTTTTCGTGACCCAGATCTGGCGTCTCAGATAACAGGTGTTACTTGTGAATTGATTCAAAGATTTCAAGTTATTTTACGTACACTTGCTCGTTGCGTTAAAATAGATACTAAAAAGTTTCACATCTATGCAACAGAAACTGCTGAATTGTATATTGAATTGTATGATTGGTTCTATATACCTGCATCTGTCCATGAAATACTTTCTCATGGAGCAGAAATAATCGGTAAGTTTTCACTTATACCGATTGGTTTATTGTCAGAGGAAACAAAAGAATTTCGTCACAAACACTTTAGGCATTACAGTTCAATACCCGAAAATGTGGTAGAATTGGTACAAATACTGATTTAATTAATAAACTACTACCTTCTTATGAACCCCACATTTCTCATTTGAAATGCAAAATGAAGAATGCCAAACTCGAAATAGATGAAGCAGCAACAGATATGTTAATCAATGAATGAAAGTCTGCCGATGATGCAGGTTGCAGCCACACTCGCACTCTTGATTTTTAATGGATTGGGATCTGTGGCATGTGGGTTTCTTAGTCAAAAATAAATTATCTATACACTTTTATTGAGTAATTTGAGTAAAAAAAAACAGTATATACAAGTCAATTAGTTTTTTCAAACTATTATTTACTGTCGGCGATTCGGTCACTTATTTGCAGTCCCCTTCACAAACTTCCGAATAAAAAATAATAAACAGAGTAACAAGGTGTAGTGGAATAACGTAACATAGATAGACATTCTTCTTCTAAAAAATTTCACCTTCAGTAACTGTGGGTTTATATTTCGAGCATTATAGGTTACGATTTATCAATGTGGGGTTTGTGGATACGAGATTAATTCTCCAGGGTTTATGGGTTGGAATTTGTGGGTTAAGAGCTTCAGAGTGTATTCTGCGGGATGTATAGGTTAACATTTATGGGTTTAAAATTTATTTTGTTGTTAATTGCTCTCTTTCTAGCTCTTCTCAATTTTATTTGACTAAACTTTTCCTATATACGAAATTATCGCTTCCCTATAGCTGATATGAATTGGACCTTATATTTTGAAGTACGCGGTATGATTATTATTTACTATACATATACTGATATCATCATCATGTCAGCGCGGTAATCACCTATTCAAGATTTTTATCTGAATTTGCTATGAATACAAAAAGTTCAGGAAATACTTTTTACCTAACTAAACAATAATGTCTGCTATATATTTAATGTTCACAGTTCACATGAGACCACTGAATACTTTCAACTTTTTTTCAGATGTTCTCGGAATCTTTACAACACAGCATGAATGTTAAATTTTGTAAAATATGTTTCTTTTTGATAGAAAACTAATTTTCTTGATATAAAATGCAGTATCCTATTTGAAAATTCAACTACTCTGTTGAATGCTTCCATAAAAAATTAATTCCATTGTTCTTGAAGATTCATCATTTTACTTGAAAACTCATAGGATTTGTTTGCAAATTCATCCGTTTTCTTATTTGCTATTTATTATGTATTGTCGAAGTCTCTAGTGTTAAGTAGCCCTCTATGGAACAGAAATATAAATTTTATGTTAGAATTGCAACTCTTCGGTTGAAAATCGATCGTTTTAGTTAAGGATCCAACTATTTTGTTGAAAATAAGTATTTTTGGTTGAATTTAAGTGTATTCCATTCAAGTTAAAAGCATTCTTGGTTGGAATATATACCATCACAATTTTTATTAAGAATTTATCTTTTTTGGTTGAATTAAAGTCAACCGCTTGGTTGCAAGTTGAAAAGTTGTTGATAATTCTACTTTTTCGTCAGAAATTATTTTATTCGGTGGAACATTCATCTTTTTTTTTTGAAAATTAACTATTTAATTGAGAATCCATCTTTTCAGGTGAAAACACATTTACTTGTGGAAAGTTCAACTAATTATTGAAAGTTCATCATCGTTGTTCCCACCTTCTCTAATTTTTCTTACCTAAATAAGGGTGCTGTGTTAGCACCTAAACGTTGGTAAATATTATGCATGCTTCCATGTTGTGATGTGATAATAACAAAAATAAAAAATATGAAAGAAATAAAAAACAGAAGAAAGGGGATATGGTTAGTTGCGTTCTCATTTTTCTTTCCTCTTTTTTATTTTTGTCCAAAGGAACACATTTTTGTTTTGTTTTTAGGAATTGTAATAGGAGCATTTTGTGGTGGTTGTCCAAAGTTTAGCATTAAATTCTTGTTTTATTTTCAGGAATTCTATACATTAACTTGATTCTAAATTTGATTTTAATCTCATTCGAAATTCTTGAATTTCAAATATATTATTTAATTAAAAAATTATTATTTTATAATTAAGTCATGTTGATTTGGATATTTCATATCCAGGATTACGGACTCTTGTATTTATAAGGCCGTGTCTTACTCACTATAAGGAGAGGTGGTTTTGTAACGCCAAATTTATTATTGCCGATGCATATGAGCGCATTTGCGCCGCAATTCAGTGGTAAAAAAAACTTAAGAATCATAAGTGGTGTAAAGGTATTGGTATAAATCTATTGCGTCAGAATTTGTGTTCAATCTGTAAGCATATTTTTAAATAGTTTTCCATACGACGCAGTTTGTCATTGGAAACATTAAACTACGCATCAGATCAGAAAATCCTCAGACAAGAATCTCTTACATACCATGAAAAAATTTCTTCTTGAAAGTGTTTTTGTGGATACAACGTTATCTCTATAGAGCCTTCGACTATTGAAACAATATGCTTCAATCAGTGACTCACCCCCAAACTGATTACGCCATTCCATTCCACGGAAAAATTACAGAGAATTTATGTATTGGATCATTTTTTCTCCACTCTGTTTGTTATATAATAAAAATAACTTCTGAATAGCTGGTCGTGCTATGTAATTGTTTATTTGTACTGAGAAAATTGATGACAATATTTTTTGACCAAAATGAAGTAACTTAGGAAGTGGCGTTTGCAAAATAAGAAAAAACTTCTTTGGGGTTGATTTTCCTGCTATATTTGTTTATATATTTTTGCGTCTGAAAAAATGGTATAAGTATAATATAATACCAGACAGAGAATAAATTAAAGCATGATTCTTATTTTACGGTTGTGGCTATAGACGTTCGGTGTCATTCATATAATAGATGACAAGTATTTCAGTTTTGTCGACCATCCCCCCTCCACACTGAGTAATATGTTTTCCATTGTTCTTAACATGGAGAATGATTTTTAGAAGGACCCACTCACCACCTAAGTACCACGTGAGCTGTTTGTACACAAATAAAGTTGTTTTATTTTATAGCAAACAAAATACGTTTTTAGCAACGCAAATCCACGGCCTACAGGTAGACCAAGCCTGTCAAGAGAGGGGAAATCGACTCAAAGGCTACATGTTTGAGTTCCACCACCACTTTCTTCTGCTTAGCTCCAGAGGCTTGGGGTGGTTCAGTTACACTCCAAGACATTCTTTAACAAGTAATTTCTTTGTGTCTATAGTAAAATGAAGATATCTCTCCTAACCCTGCTCTTCTTGTTTGTGATGTTTCTTGATTTTGTTGGTAAGTAGAATTTAACATAATACCAAATCATTCATATATCAAACAATCTTTCATCCGGATGTTTTCTATATTCATTCCATAGGTATTTCATCTCGCTACACTATTATTCGTTCGCCAAATAAGCGTCTTATTATTATTATTGTTTCTTTTATACCATTAAGCCATTTCCCTTTTGGGGTAGGCGTAACTCGCTCGGTGAGGAAAGGAGTAATGTGAAGTAGGGGGTACAGATTTTTTAGATTAATCCAGAATTCTCGTGTTACTTATTTGAATGGCACGTTGGTTCCGCAGTTTTGCTGCGACCAAGGTTGCTAAGCAATCTCTCTAGCGATCACCACAAGTAAAGAGCCTCACAAGGTTGTAATGTGATGTTCCCCACTTGAACCCATTTGTATTCAAGGTCTTTTTTCTCAGGCGTCATCCACTCTACTTCCACTCTGTTTACAAACTATTTGTCGCCAAACTTTTCTGTCCTCGCATACTACTCTAGCTTCCATCACGTCCATCAATTTTTTATGCAAGCTCTCGTGTTCTTGTGGCTTCCTGTGTCTCTTCGGATTAATGTCTCATCCACAGATTATAACCATTGTTCCTCCGGTTTACCTCTGGGCATTCTGGCATTTACCTCACAATTCTTAAAAAATAGTTGGTCATTAAACCAATTTGAATTCAAACTTGTCGCGTTTAATGTTACCGGAAATTTGCTTGAAACTACAGAAAAATAATCCCATTTCTTTTGTTTTGAAAAAAATGGTATCTAGAGGAGGCGTTAGCCCCATGAAGTTCAACACGTATTCCCCATGAGAAAAAAGACGTAGGTCTCATCTTGAAGTAGTGGTCAGAGTTAAATGTTGCAAACTTCTCCGATTCTCGATGTTCTTCGCTGTCCGTCAATAAGTTTGATTCCGAGGTGGCGATACATACAAATAAATATAGGAATCGAAACCAATCAGCCAATCAGCGTTGCAAAATCTGCAACGTAAATATTCAAATTTAAAAGTTCATTCATTTCTATTTATTTCAACAGAATTAAGCCCAATGGACCATGGTCGGAACAATTATCCATATCAATATTATGAGTTATATCCTGAATCCGGATATCCTCCGCAATCGCCTAATCACCAAGCAGGCCAATCTCCTTTAAATCAACAAAGCGGATCATTCTTCCAACATGGGTTGCGTGAGTATCTTTTTTTGAAAGTAACTCGTTACGTTACACTGCAAGAAGAATTTAACTCGTTGCAGTTATCTTACATGAGAAGAAACTTTCAAGTTCTCTAAAAGTTACTATAAATTTCACCACCAACTCTCTTCATTTTTGTAATTGACAAAAAAATAGGAAAACGTGAAATGATATGTACCTAACCTCTTTTATGAGATGCGAACAACAATGCGTCTCAAAATACTAAGCAAGAAAGCCCTATAATGGCTTCTTCTTTGGAGCTTTAATAATTCACTATGTTGATTTCACCACAATTCCTATCTTGTCAACGTGACACTTCGCTAGTATATATGAGTTTAAAACCTCATAAAATTCTCTTTAAATAGAATCGAGAACCATTTGAGGCTTTAACTGGTTCTAGATTCTAACTAAAATCCCCTCAAGTGATTAATAAATGAATGTAGAAATGTCCAAATTTACTCCACAGGCCCGTAGTTAACCCGTCTGACAGTATTCTATTGAAAATTTGTTGTTCGTGGTTCACTTTCAGCCTTTTTAGTAGAAAATTATTCTTCTTGGTTTGAAATTCATGTTTATTGTTTAATCATCAAACATATATGGTGATTAATAACTCAGGCTGACAGAAATGACATTTTTTGTACCCAAAGACCGGCCTATATGAATCCGAAAGATTATGGTAATCTAAAATCAAATCCGTTATCTAAATTTTTCCTATACTTCAGGTTTCTGGGATTTCTTAACCTAAAAATGCAAAAATGGATATTCTTAGCCATATTTGAGGCAATATAATACGATCAGAAATTTTCCCCCCTAAAAACTGCTAACGTGATCGTTTAGTACTTCTTTTTACCTTTTATTTAGATTTTCATTCATCTTAAACTAATTTCCTTTCTCCGAGATATGACACACTGACCATTTCAGTTTCTCTTCGCCTTCCTTCCTAGTTTTTCAATGTGGAACTGAAATGTTCAATAAGCGATGTTTCGAAAAAAGTCGACTCGGGATGATCGAAAATGGAAATGGAAGACGAAAAGGAGTACCAAACGATGGCGTTAGCAGTTTTTAGAAGGAATAATGCTGATTATGTTATATTGCCTCAAATAAGGCAAAAAATAGCCATATTTGCACTTTTTGGTTAGGATATTCCAAAAACTTGACGTATATTAACAATGTAGACAATGGATTCGTTTTCAGGACACCAAAATCCTTTGGGGTCAAATGGTCTCGTCTTTGGCTAAAACTTTTATCAGCCTGCGTAATGATTTAGTCTTTCTGTAGATTGCTTGACAAACGGAGAAGTTGAACATCATTTTCAAGCCGTGAATTGAAAAGCATCTTCGCGAAAATTCCGGCCACCATATGTTCAGTTCGAAGATAGTTGACTTTTATGTTGCCCTTCTCTAGGAGATCCCGACAAAAATGGACCCTTGCTGAGATGAACCGCACTCTGGTTATTATAGTGAAAACCTGTAGACCTGTCAGTAAACTCTGATGGAATAAAATCAAAGATTAGTTTGCAAAGATACAAGGCCTCTCCACAAGCTTTAGACGAGGCCATTTATTTGATTTTCATTGTTGAAAGTTTCACACAATTTAGCTTTATAGAATCCCATGTTATTGGTCTTTCTGGAAATATGGCAAATGTGCCAGAATGTGCCCGAATGCGTCATGATTGGCTCAGAATCGCCTGAAAGTGATGTGGATGCAAAAGAAACATCTGGACGTGTCGATTTTGCCAAAAAAAGGGCGCCCATCAGTTCTCGATACGATATATTTTGCATTTGGTGCTGCTATTCCTTATTCTTCAGACTACTGCCCTTGGTTAATTGTAGATATGTGTCCATGGACCTGGACATTATTTTGGAATCCTTCATAGAGGATCTCTCTAACATTTCCTTCATACATCTTCATTGTCCCAAAAACATATTGCATGTATCTTCATCTGTCCTGACGTTTATTCTGAGAATATTGCTAAGCGGCCCCAAATCCTTCATTTAAAAATTTTCCTCAAGTATCCCAACTGAAAATTCTTGTACAGGAACCTCAGAGGATCCTGGACATGTTTCTATACATAAACCTGCACACGAACTTGTTCAGGTAATCTTGACGGGGTACGTGTCGTTTAGGCGCCGCTGTTTGGACGCCGCCGGACGTTAAGGCGCTTGACGTTTAGGCGCCAGGACGTTTAGGCGCCAGGACGTTTAGGCGCCAGGACGTTTAGGCGCCAGTACATTTAGGCGCCAGGTCGTTTAGGCGCTTGGAATGTTCGGGCGCCGAGTAGTTTATTCACTGTAAACCCTGAGGTATCAAAAGTTGGAAATTATTTGGTTGTATGCAACATGTTATGTTATGTATGCTACCCTGGTGGAAAAATATTTACAAAAAATTGCCGAAAGCTAAACCTATTTTTACAGAAATCGACCAATAAATACAATAAATTACAACCAAAATTACAGGAAGGCACAACTTTTGTCTATTATTCAGACGAATTTGGTACATTTTTTTATTTTTTTGTACATTCTTATACTTTATTGTGAAAGAATTGATAACAATCATTGAAATTAAAATATTCAAACTCTTGAAGATATAAATTTTTTAATTTGAAGTGATGAAAACTGAACCGCAAATCAAAACAGTCAGAGTGGAATACTTTGGATTTTAAACTTTTGAAATTGAATCTTGAAAAAATTTCAATTCAAACGCTCAATAGTTTTCACGTATAAAATGAAAGCTTTTTAAATTTTTCAATTGAATATTTTTCAATTGGAAGCAGTTGAACTACAAAATTTTAAATGTTAACTCTTACAGTAAAGCTTTTGTGAAGGATTGTAGAAACTTGTACCTTTTTAGGGCCACCAAATATTTTATCGAAGAAATGATTGCCTTGTTTCAAATGAATACAAAATTTGCATCAAAATTCCTAGAAGAACTACTAATAATTTTTTTTTTTGAAAAATTAATTTTCATAGAACATTTAATAATATTTCCAAAATACATAACATAACATGTTGCATGCAAAAAAATAATTTCCAACTATTGATACCTCAGGGTTTACTGTGATGAAACCGTTCAGCGCCTGCACATCCCAGCGCCTAAACGTCCAGCGCCTAAACGTCCAGCGTCTAAACGTCCTGGCACCTAAACGGCATGATCTTCTACAGCTTCCTTCACAGAGTGAATTGAGACGCAAGTTCATGTGCAGGAATCTGTTCAGAATCCTATACATAAACCTGCATAGAAACTATTCCATGAGGGTTCGCTAGCGGCTAGGCTCTCTCGATAGTGAGTTCAATCTTCAAGTACAAAGTTTAGGTTCGATCCAAGCACATTAATTTTCAGTAACGTATTAACTTTCATAACCGAAGTAATGAATTTTTCACATACAAATACGAATTTTTAACAGATTACTTTAATCTTCCACTACAAATGTTACATTTTCCAAGCAAAAATGAAATAGTTTAAGTTTCATTTAAATTAATTAATTCTCAACCAAACCGGAAACGAATTTTCGACAAAATAGTTTAATTTGAAACAAAATGAATTAATTTTCAACTAAAAGTGATAAATTTGGAAAGAGGAAAGAGTTAAACTTTCATTTCAATAAATTAATTCTTAACCAAGAGGAAAACAAATTTTCAACAAAATATTTCAATTTTAAACAAAATGTATTATTTTTCAACAAAGTACTTCAAATTTCGACTAAATACTTGCATTTTCTATCACATAGTTTCACTTTATATGACAAGATATTAATTTTGTGTAAAATATTCCAACAAAAATGTTAATTTTCAATACAACCTTATTAATTGTTGTGCATTAAAGAAGACGAGTTTTCAGGGAAATGAATTAGTTTGCAATGAAATAAATGTATAAACAAAAATAAAGTGGACAAATGTCCATTTGAATAAATTGATTCTCAGCGAAAAAGGAATCTAATTTTCAACAAAATATTTGAATTTCAAATGTAATATTTAATTTTTGACAAAGTAGTTCAGCTCTCGACTAAATACTTGCATTGTGTATATGATACTTTAATTTTTGATCAGAATATACGAATTTTCAATAAAGCAGATGAAGTCTACTAAAAATAATAAATTTTCTGATAAAAACTGAAATGTTTCAACTTCCATTTCAATGAATAATTTCTTATCCAAAAAGGAAACGAATTTTCAATAAATAAAAATTTTCTAGATAACAGTCGAATTGGAAAAAATGAATCTTCAATCCAAACAAATTGAATTTTGTGAACAAAAGGAGACCAATTTAAAAAAAAAAATTAATTTTCAATAACCTAGTTACATTTTCAACCAGAGGAATAAATTTTCTACACAAAAATACGAATTTTTAAAGTATACAACAAAAAATTGACTAAAACTGTGTAATGTGAACTATACACAAAAGCTCATTGTTTTGATATGTTACAGGCAAAGTATATAATCCAGGCATTACATATAATCCCTAGGCATTATATATAATGCCCGGTACGAGATAGGCAAAGTATGTATATAATCTTGATTTTGAATATAATGATGTAGTGGAAGAAGGGCATGAGAAATTGAACTTTGAAGTGAATCTGAATTTTTCTGTTAGATCAAGAGCTGATTAACTTTCAATGATATTCGTGACAAGTAACTTCTCAAAAATTATTTTAACCATTCTTTATTCAACAACAAAGTTTTTTTTTTAATTTTCAGAAGTGTCCTTTTTATGGATTTTTAGATTTATAAAGAAAGATCTCGGATAAGTGCAAGAATAGGGTGGCCCAAATTCAAACCTGTAAAAATTTGAATTTTGAATTTTGATTTTTGGCGATCGATCCTCCGGCCCCCCCCCCTCCCCAAATTTGTTCGATTTAGAGAAAAAGGAATTCCATATTTTTTCAAATCGGTCAACAATAACTAGTGCCCCGCACTTTTAAAATTACTATGGGGTTTTGAATGAAAAAGCTTGGGTTTCGGAAAAATTAAAAGAAGACGAACATTTTATTAACTTTTTGTGAATTAAAGTTTGATCAGCTCTTGAGGAATGCTCAAGGAATAATTTACACTCAATAACTTTTGACTTTGACGCCCCCAGCCCCCTTGTGTTGTGCCCGGAAATGTCCCACAAAATGCAAAATGTCAGTTTTATGTAAATAATGTTGATTACTGTCTTCGATAAACAATTTTACTCTTAACTTTCATCATCTGCGACATTTATTTCAGAAGACGATAACTTTTCACGATTTATTGGATGAAAAAATTGTATAGTTAAATTTTTTTGTTGAATTATTCAAATAATTGAGAAATATCCTAAGGAAAAAATATTACTCTTATCATTTGTTGATTGTGTCATTAACTGGAGAAAATTTTTTTTTCACGATTGACGGGGGAAAAATTGTTGAGAGAAAAAAAATTGTTCAAATAATTTACAAATATGTTAAGTTAGAAATATTATCTAATATTGAAATTTATCAACTGTATGATTTATCCCGAAAAATCATAATGTTTTTCTTTTTTAATTGTTTGAAGAAACAGCAATTGTTTCAAAAAAATAGTGAAAAAATAATTGGGAATTTATGAAATCAAAAGCAAATTAATTAATAAATATAATTTTTTGGGACGTTCAGCTCATTAGAATTTACAGGTTTGATATAAAATGTGACAGAAATTAATGCTAGATTAAGACCAATACAAAATCGATGCGATTTAACAATTTTTTAAACAATTCTCATAGAGAAATGTACAGTCATGTTTTGCCAACGACTCTTCCCAATGATACTTTACAAATAACCAGCAATTGGTCATATAATTGAAACAATTTTCTCCCTTAAATGCAGTTTTATAATTTTAAATAAGTATTTGCAAAAAAAAAAACACAAAATTAACACAAAATTACATACTAATTTGAAACTAATTTAGAATAAATTAGAAATATCAATTTAACTAAACTGTCATTGGAATAGTATATATTCATTACCTGAGTTAGGTCTGACTTTACTTACAATGCCTGGGTAATTTGTGAAATGTCAAATCATGAATTTTAACACGTATCTATAAGAAAAAATACATTTTTGTAGATTTTATTTAGAATCTATAATATTAGATGAATCAAGTTGAAACTTGGATTATTACCTCACACTAATTGAAGAGTGGGCAAAATGTTGAATATTGAAGAAAATAACCGCAACTTTTCAGCATTGTTCAAAGACAATATTACTTGAAAAGATACCTAATTGCTTAAACAATAATGTTTGTCAACTTGAATTAACTCTCACCTCATACTAATTGAAAAGTTGAAAATAAGTTCAAAAATGAGGAAAATCGCGACTTTCGAACTCTGTTCTGAGGGAAAATGGCTAAAGACAATAATAAATTGTTTTACTGATTCATATAAACATCTCACTATCATTAGAAAGTAGTATTTTATGTATAATATACTATTTGTATTTTTTTTAACCACAAAAAATCATAATTAGCGCCAAAAGAAAACGCCGTAAGGAATAAGATTTAATTCCCATGCATATTTAATTATTTCTCGAAAACTACGGTAGATACCATTTTTATATTTGCAGGGATTTTAAAGCTCATTGTAAACTATATTTAAAAAAGAATTTGAAGAAAATCAAAAAAGAATTTTTTTTTTAAATTGAGTTAAAACATTTGTTTTCGGAAAATACAAATTTAAAAAAAATATTTGTTAGAAGAAATATATATTTCAAAATGAAGTCTTATTATGAATAATTAAGAAAAAAATACATTTTAATATCTTTGAAATCACCAAATGGTAATGTAGTTTTTTAAAATGGATTTTTAATGAAGTTTTAAAAAGTAGAAATTGCTCAAATAATGGAAAATATTTATTATACACTTTGCCTGGTTTCTTCTAGGTATTACATATAATCCCTAGGCAATGTGTATAATAGATAGTATTATATACTTTGCCTGGCCTCTTTTGGGCATTATATATAATGCCGGATTATATACTTTGCCTGTAACAGATATATTTCTGTTGAAAAATTGTATACTTCAAGAAGAAAATAATTGAAATTATTATTATGATTATTATTATTAGCGATTAGCGATTCGAACTCGAAAGTTCATCGCCTCATCTACCCGAAGCCGCCACGCATCTCTATCCTGTGCATCCTCCATCCAGCTTAAGTAATCATGTCCTAGATCTTTTCGTTCATCCCTTACATTTTTCTCCCATCTGTTTCTCGGTCTGCCTAGAGGTCTCTTACCAATCGCTTTCCCTCTTGAAACTTGCGCCACTGTTCTTTCATTGCCCATTATTGCTACATGCCTCGCCCATCTTAATTTACGCGCTTTCATTACTCTATTAATATTTGCTGAATCGTAGAGAGCATGCAGCTCATCATTATGCAGTTTTCTCCATTCGCCAGTCTCTTCGTCCCTATTCGGACCATAGGTTTTCCTAAGTACTTTATTTTCAAAAACTCTAAACCTATTCTCCTCTTCCTTCGTCAGCGCCCACGTTTCACACCCGTACATGACGACCGTCATTATTATTGTTTGTTAGATTCTTACTTTGATGTTTCTAGATAGCAATCGCGATTCTAGTAGTGTGTTTGCTGCATAATAGCACCCATTGCCAGCGTGCAGCCGCGCGTTGATTTCCGTTTTGATATTATTTTTGCTAGTTATGATAGACCCGAGCTATTTGAACTCGTTAACCCTTTCGAATTTCATATTTCCGGCCATTAAATGCTGGTCATGATTACTTTGTTCGGATCTGACAACGGTAATATATTTTGTTTTCGATTCGCTAACTTCCAAGCCAATATCTTTGGCTTTTGTGGTCAGGATTTCTGCACTTTTAGCTACGGTTTCTTTACCATCCCCTAGTAAGTCGAGATCATCCGCATACCCAAGAATTTGTATTATCCCATTGAGGGTAGCACCGGTCGGATTCACTTGTACTTGTCTGACCACGTACTCTAAAACTAACAAGGGGAAGACATGCTCTGCGACATTGACTTTGTGACGAGACTAGTATAAATCGATAGAACTTCGACAAATATTAGACACGTATAGCGGCGTACGAGATTTTCCCAACCGAAGTCAGTGGTACAGCGGTAAGGTATAGCATGAATCGCACGTATAGTACGAAAATCGTGATTTTCAAAAATTCATTTAAAAAAAAACTAGGGCTCAATTACAAGAAAGCCGCTATACGTGTCTAATATTTTTCGACGTTCTATCGATTTATACTAGTCTCATCTCAAAGTCAATGTCGCAGAGTAGGCCTTCCCCTTGTAAGCTAAAAAGGGCGCACGAAAGTGCATCGCCCTGTTTCAGGCCATCGCGGATCGAAAACTCTTCACATAAACTTCCGTTTGCACGTATTCTACTCATACTACCGCGTAAGCAAATTTGGATAGGTCTAACTAATTTTCTTGGTACACCCAAGAACTCTAGGATCCAGTAAATTCGTGCGCGTATAATAGAGTCGTATGCTTTTTTGAAATCGATAAATAGCTGATGCACTACTTCATTAAATTAATTTTTTTTTCAAGCAGTTGTCTAATTGTAAACATTTGATCGCTTGTTGATTAGTTTCGGCGGAATCCACACTGGTAATCCTCAATGATTTTCTCGGCGAAAGGAGTTAGTCTACCTAAGATTACATTGGACTGGATCTTATAAAACGTAGGCACAAGTGAAATTCCCCGGTAATTGTTACAGTTAGTTTTATCGCCTTTTTTAAAGATAGGAATAATAATAGAGGTATTCCACTCCCCCGGTATGTGTTCTGTTTTCCAAACTGCGCGTATCAATTTACAAATTTGCCTTGTGAGGCAAGGTCCTACATTTTTTATCAGTTCTGACTACCTTCAACGGGGGCTTCGCGTACATTAAATAACTTATCGAAATAGTTTTTCCATAAATTCAGTCTGTCTGTCGCATCGGCTACTAGATTGCCATTTTCGTTCCTCATTACTTCCGTTCTACTTTGAAAGCCTTTCCGTATAAAATTGATTCCCCTGTACATCTCACGCGGGTTATTTTGTTTATTATGCGTTTCTATTGCTAGTATTTTATTTTTTTCCCACTCCCTTTTCTTGGATCTATAAAGCCTATTTGTACTTTTACTAATCTCGAGATACTTCTTATGTGTTTGATCGCACTCATTTTGTAAACTACTTAGTCTGGCCTTCCGACGTTTTTCGACCCAGAGTTTGCACTCTTTGTCAAACCATGGTTACTTTCTTGAAATCTGTCGTGAGTTTCGCGGCTGGTCTTTATCGCCTTCTTCATATTGCTCCACAGGGTTTCCGGGTCCTCCTCGTAATTATTGTTATCGTCTCTCTGTTTTTGGAGAGCGTCGAAACTATTAGAAATCTCAACTTGATAATTTAATGTTTCTGTTGCTGTTTTGAACTTATCTATATTGAAACGAACTGTTGGCTCTGTGCGGCTTGTTTTCTTACTTAACGCTAGCCTAGATCTTAGTTTTACTATCACGAGAAAATGGCCTGAATTTACATCCGCTCCCCTATACGATCTTCTATCGAGAATGTTTGTATGACGTGTTCTGTCAATTAGAACGTGATCAATCTGAATGTGAGTGATACCATCTGGTGATGTCCAGGTGGCCTTATGTATATTTTTATGCTTAAAATATGTGCTTTTGACAACGAGGTTTTTTGAAGCTGCAAAGAAATTCTTCCTGCGTATACAAAAAAAAATACTTGTTTGAATAAAACTATTAACAATAAAGCTCATTGGAAGAATTTGTTAATAAATATTTCCTATGTTTCTTTTTGCAGCACCAGTGAATACACAACCATGGCAACATCTTCCAAGAGGTAATTTAAAAACTAAAATGAATTCCGAAAGAAATATTGCAGTGTTTTTCCAAAATATCGAGTTATTTAGGGGTTCGTAGGCTAGATTTTCACTTCTGTGGGTCCAGTGGATAAAATTCCAGAGGTTTCGCACGAATTACGTAAGATTGAACATATCGGGCGGATTCGTTGGACTCTTGTCGTTCTACTATTGCAAATGAAGTAACGCCAGCATTTTAGTTAAACTGTATCGTGTTTATTCAGAGTAAAAGTCTAAAAACATTACACAGATCAATATGCAAAAATTATACTTATATTAGAAACACAGAAATAAAAGGCAAATCAACATCAGATCAAAAGCCGGCTTTATATCGATAGTCCAGCTTCAGCAAGAATAATTAGAACTTGACTATACCTATGCGCATGCACTAACGAATTAAATGTTAGTGAAAACTCAATAACCAAAATTACCCCATATATATATGGGAACTAAGTAAATTCAACATGTATATTAAGAATCAAATTGGATACGTCCTCCTCGGGATGATCCAGCAGGTATCTCCAAAAAAGGGCTTCAAAAGTCGAAGTCGACCCGGCTCTGGTTGCTCTCAGTGAGACGCGTGAGGAAGATTCCACTATGATTGAAGGACAGGTTTCGGGAACGCTGCCTTCGTCGTAGAATTTAAATTCAAGTACACCCGACTCTCCGCTGAGGAAAAGTGTCGGGGGTTACCCACAAGTAGCCTTGATCTTAAATCGCGAGTATAGAAACATAAACAATCAGGGCCTCCTGAACTATTCCCTGTTGGACTGCATACTATTGCGTAATATATATGGTATAACATGTAGTACGGTCCTGAGCTATAGGGGTACCTCACGTATAGCGGGTATCGACAACAAAATCTTCTTGTATGTCAGATTGGCGGCAGTGGAAGATCGCGCTAGCGCCACTATTTGAATCCTGCCTCAGCTCATCTTGAAGTAGTGATCAGAGATAATGTCCCAAAGTTCTTCGATTCTCGATGTCCTTTCATCAGCTTGATTCCGAGGAGGCGATACATCGAATAAAGATAAAAATCCAAACATATCAGCCTTAATTAAGTTATGAGAATTTTAACGTATCGAGGCGTGAAGAATCTTGCTATACTTGAACTGCTAGACATCTACTCTTTTCATGTGCACGATTGAATGTTGTGCGTTGCAAGATCTGCAACGTAAGTATTCAAAATTACAACTTCGTTCATTTTTACTTATTCTTTCAGAATTAAGTCCAATAGCCGATGATTGGTGGAATGACTATAAACCTTTTGATCCTCCATCCCAAGTTTCTCACCACTCGTCTGATCATCAAGAAGGCCCATCTTCTCATAATCAAGCAGGCGGATCATCCCACCAAGATGGGTTGCGTGAGTAATTTTTTTTTAAGGTAAATCGATACAGTTGCTTTACACTGCAAAAAAATTCAACTCGTTGCAGTAATCTTAATTAGAAAAAAAAACAGCAAGTTCTCTGAAAGTTACTATAATTATAAATTTCACCGCCCACCCCCTTCATTTTTGAAATTTACCAAAAAAAGAGCATGCGGTGAATAACATGCACCTACCCACTATTAGGAGATACAAACAACAATACGTTTGAAATCTCATAAAATTATCGTCAACCAGAATCTAGAACCAGTTAAGGCTTCAACTGGTTCTAGATTCCGAGTAAAACCCCCTTGAAAATTAAAAAATCAATAAAAAATTATAAATGAAAATGAATAAATAGAAAACCAATATATAAATTTATAAGTGTCCGAATTCACTCCACATGCTCGAAGTTAACCCGCCTGGCAGTATTTTATTGAATATTCGTTCTTCATTGTAGAAACTTAATCTTCTTGGTTGATAATTCACCGTTTTGTCTGTAAGCTTCTATTTTATAGTTAAAAATTGAACTGTCCGTTTGAAACTCAATTATTTTAATTAGAAATTCAATTTTTTTGTGCACAATGTAACTATGTTGTTGAAAATTCTTGTCCTTTTGTCTGAAAATTTGTTTTCAGACGAAACTGTAACCATTCCACTTTATCTTGTAAATTAATTTTTTTATCTGTTTTGGTTGTAAGTCTATGTGATACAGGGGTGTGTACAGGATCATTCATTTGTTGGTGCAGAAAAACGTTCAGGATGTTTCGAAGTTCCTGTACAGAAATTATAAACTAAGATCCTTTTGATTCCGATGGTTTTTGATAATTTCACTCCACTGATGAGCAAATCAGCCACGCAGACGAGGATGATATCGGTACTGCTTTCGTCATCTAGCTTAGTGGTCGGCAAACTTTTTGCTTTACAGTCGATCTACAGATGAATAACTAGAGAATAGAGGAAAAATACGGAGAAGCTGTGAATATATATTTTTGACCTTGAAAATCTGGGTTAAATTTGACATTTTTTGACAAAAATTTGTATTATTGGATACCATGGGCGTTCAGATATTATATTACATATGGTACACATATATCCTAATAGACTTCGTCATGCCGAATCCAAATATGGGCTTTAAATTAGCCTAGGATTGCCCACTTATGTAAATTTGACTATTTGTCGTATTAACGATGTTTAGCGGTCGTCGAATTGGAATACAAAGTAACAATGTCAAAATTTAAAATAGGGGATGGCCGATATGACTGAAAATTACTGCACGGGGGTTTTCAGGTCGCTGATTTCGAATCTAAAGTAAAAAATTCAAAATGAAGCATCCAATGTGGCGGACTGTCATTGTGTGAATCTAAAAGATTTGATTAAAAATCGATATTTTTTTTTTATGTTGTCGATTCCAAATCTACAGTGAGAAATAAAAAATTTTATGATTTGAATTTTCATTTTGAATGTCTGATGCAATATTACATCAGACATTTAAATTTTTGAATTTTCACTATTGATTTGAAATCGACGAAATAAAAAAACCCTAAATAACGATTTTTAATCAAATTGGTTATATTCTCACAATGACATTCCGCCACATTGGATCCTTCATTTTGAATTTTGACTTTAGATTCGAGATCAGCGACCCGAAAACTACCCCTAGAGTAATTTGCAGTAATATCGGCTTGGTCTTACAATTTTGGTCCGCTATATTGTACTCGATATTTTGAATGTTGACATTTTAATTTTAAATTCGAAATCAGGTCTGACAATTTTTTCCGCCATATTGAATCCGCCATTTTGAATTTCGACATTTTCACTTTGTATTCAAATTCTACTACCCCAAAACAGGAAGTCGTAGCCTGATTTAAAGCCTATATTTGAATTCAGCATGGCGAAATCTAATAGACTATATGTGTAACATATGTAATATAATATCTGGGCGCCCATGGTATCCAATAATACAACTTTTTGTCAAAAAAATATCAAATTTAACTTAGATTATCAACGTCAAAAATATATATTTCCAGCCTCTTCGTATTTTCTTCTATTCTCTAGTTATTAATATGTAAATGTAAAAAAATCCATCCTTCTTGGTCATCCTTGTCAAAAGTTTTACGATTTTGTCACGAACTTCCTCACTTTAGCCCCCTCTGAGTAAAAATACACTCAAAAAATCGGCAAGACCGAGCATCTATATAATGAAATCGAAAATTGATTTTGTCTTTAAAAACTTCTGCGTTCTCTGCAGTTACTTTCAGAATTTTTCTTTTTTGCTTTTCAAGCCTCTTTTGCTTCTCTCTGTTTCGCATTACGGCCAGATTCAAGCAAACTAACTGTTATTGAAACCGATTTAAAATAAAAAAAAAAGATTAAAAATATACTCGCTGCGTGGCAACATTTTCGTTGCGCGCAGCACATCGCGCCACGTTTGAGCTCGCCATTAGTAGAGATGGTATTAGATGCGAAAACCACTTCGATGGTAAAAGTAACTAACCAGTTTTGAGCGGCAACAAGTCGCCGTTCGTAATCCCACGTAGGTTATATTAGTAACGATAGTAATTCTAGTCACAACCAATAAAGTAGTCACATTTACCACCAATTTATTTCAAAAGAAATAAAAGTAGTGAAAGTTACAAGTTTTCATCCTTGGCAACATTGTCAGAACTGAAACCTGAGAAGTGTTGCCAACATTCGCGCTGAAATATCGGTTCATGTTCTCGATCGTCGCCATTTTAATCTTAACCTTTTGTGAAACTACAGTTATAACTGTAGTTCCTCCATTATCACTAGTTGATTTGCAGTAGAAGTGTACGCCTTAAATGTACGAAACGAGCTCACAATGAAAAAAATAGTTGGTTGGGACAACTAATAAAGTAGTAGGGGCAACTACTTTAGTTTGTAATATATGCTGCTGCTATTTAAATGGTTGGTGCTACTACTTTTATTTGCGAAATTGGTAGTAGTTGTCCTTACTATTTTAGTTGTTGTCGTAACAACTTTAGATGGTACATACTATTTTCACTCTGCCGATGAAACAGCACTGAAACGGCACTGGCGAACGGCACTGGGCCGTATTACCGTTTCAGTGACTGTTTGTTCTGATTTCGGTACCTAAACGGCAGTCAGAGTGATGCGACGGTCATATAATGGTCCTATTATATTCGTCACGTACCGGGCGGGCAGATTGGTTTACAGTAGTCGGCCGCCACCAACCCGAATCCCTTCTTAAAATTTTCTTCAAATTGTTAATACTTTTTCAATTCATGAATTGTCACATTATATATATTTTATAATTATAAATTATATACTAATATACTACTCTGGTGTTGAATTTGAAAATGTTGCCTGTTTTGGCGTATCTTATTCCATTTACGAGATATATTATATTCATTCCAACTTTAAACTTGTAAAAAAAAGTTTGATATCTGAAATGATCGAAACCCGTAGATTCTGAATTTCTAACATTCGCAGAGGTAATTTCAAAATATCCCAAATTTTAATTTTTGATAATTAATCCCTTTAAGCTGGTCTACTTAGTAGCCCAGTCGCAGGGACAAAGGGAACTTCTGCAGGCATTTAAAACTGGAATCTAAATAGCTTTCAACGAGCAGCACTGAAACGGCACTGTGCAGTGCCGTTTATACACATAGATATATGTTGAATCTTTGTCTGCCTGAAATAATGGAATTGTCATTATTAAAACAATTGAAATGGAATATTGTAAGATGCAGTGGAAAACCATGTATTTAAAATGCATCTAGAAATCTTTGAAATAACCGTCATTAGTTAAATTTTGGAATTTTAAACCACCCTAAAGTACATTTAGATATCTAGAATTTTAAATACTTTAAAGTAATTAAAAATAATAACAATTGAGAGAGGAAAAACATCAGGAGATTTTAAAATCTTTCAAATCATTGCAAAAATGTTTCAATAAATAACTTCTATATTTCTTTTCACAGCACCAACAAATCCGCAAGGACTGAATCCGGAATCATCGTCACGTAATCAGCGAGGTAATTCAAAGATTAAAATAAATTCCAAAACAAATATTGCAGAGTTTTTCCAAAACCTCTAGTTCTTTGGGGTTCCGTAGGCTACGTTGAAAATCCTTATGTTGACTCGGTCGAATGTCCGTCCGTCTGTTGTTTCCCACTTCTATCAGGTTAGTACACAATCACTACCTAATCAGAAAATAATGACGTACTGTCTGCTATCGCGAATATCGTGTATGCTGAAGGCTTTGCTGTTCTTATGAAAATCATCATAAATGCTTTTCGTTTCAAATATAATATGTAATAATTGATTCGTCGATTGTTGGATGTATTCTCGGTAAGAACAGGAATCCATTTTGTATACCCAGTATTCGAGATGACAGACGATAAGTCATCGTTCTGTGCTCAGAAAGTGATTGTGAAATATCCTGATTGGATTGGTAGAGATCGTCGACCATAACGCCATCAATCCTTATCAAGAAATCTCTAAACGATATTGTCGTTTTCGATTCTGATGATTTTCGAGAGTAACGCTCCGTAACGCTTGCTTAAGTAGTGTGTGTTTGCGTGTGGTACTGCATTTGAAATCAGTGATGCCAACCAAGGCCGTAGCCAGGGGGGGGGATGATGCGTGTTTGATCCCCCCCCCCCCGAAATTTTTGAAACATGTACATTATATGTATACATATACTCTCCTGTGTGCCGCTGCATAAACCACCTCCCGAAATTTTTTCTGCTGCATATCCCCGCCTACATTTATTTTTGCTATATATCCCTCCCCGAAAAATTTTTCTGGCTACGGCCTTGATGTCAACTGAGTCGCCTTCATCTGCGCATGTTTGAATTGTAATATAGTTGATTGGCTGCAGTACGCGCCTGCATTTGCATTCCTAATGAGGACGCGAACTAGAACCAATAAGCGCGATTCACTCGAAGCATACGCATGTCAAGGTGGTATTTTCGGGTTCACTGCGGAAAATAGTAATCGAATGGAATCGTAGTTCGAGTTCGATAATACGGCACGTGAAATACGTGAAATATGTAAGGTGAGTAATGAACCATAACCCCAATTGTGATGGTTGTCTGTTTTTAAACTTTTTACACAAAGAAGAAATTCTCAAATTAATCATTTTCACGCTCTGGAACTTTGATTTCTATTATAATGTAATTATAGTTAGGATATTAAATATCATTTGTGAAACTCGTGTACGTTTTGGTTATGCTTTCCCTATAGGATTAAAATCTCCATTTCCTTATAGTGACAAATTCGAATAATTATTTTTTTTCGGTTTCAATAAAAGTATGTCAGAAATCTGTGTATGTATACAGATCAGCAATTTTATAATTCAAAAAGATAATCAAATTAAGCATTTCTATGCACTTAAGGGGCACTCCTATTAAGAAAAAACACCGATACTTCAAGGAATTGATTTTGATAATTAGAAGAGATTTCAAAGAAGTTTAAAGAGTATAAGGTATTTGTTAAAAATCAAAGGAATTTTCAAGATCTTGAAACAATTGCAAGGAATTTCAAAGTATTTCAAAGAATTTGGAATATTTTGAGGTATTATAAAAGATCGTAAGGAATTTTTTATTGGTTTCACTAATTTAATAGGATTTCAGAGGATTCAACAAATTTCAATTGATTCTAAAAGATTTCAAATTGATATATTGTAGTAAAATGTTTGGAAGAATTTCAGTAGATTCCAGGAAATTTGTTATTTATTTTAATAAATTGAAGGAATTTAACAATATTGGGAGTATTTTAGGGCATTTGAAAAGAATCCAAAGCATTTGAGAGAGACTTCAATAATTTCAATGAATGCCAGAAGATTTCAAAGGGTTTGGAATAGCTTAGGATATTTTAACAGATTCCAATGAATTTTCAACTGATTTTAGTAATTAGTTGATTTAAAAGGATTTTTGAAGGAATTTTTCAATATTAGGAATATTTGAGGGCATTTCAAAAGAATCCAAGGTATTTACAAGAGATTTGAACAATCTTGAGGAATTTCAAAAAGATTAGAAGGATTTGAAAACTTTGAGAAGTTTCTTGAAGATTCCAAGGATTTTTCATTTGATTGCAGTACTTTACTTGATTTCCGAGGATTTGTAACATTCTAGAGCATTTTAAAAGATTCCAAGGCATTTTCGAAAGATTTAAAAAGTTTTAAAAGTTCTTGAAATATTTTGGAGAATTTCTAATGAATCCAAGGAATTTTTTTGTTTGAATAATTTGAAGGAATTTCGAAGGATTTGAAATATTTTAGGTTTTTATTTTATTTGAAGGTAATGTTAATCAGGTCGTGGCTACTGAAAAAACGAATAGCATGTTGTTATTAGGAAGCAATCTTATCAATATTAGGTCAAGGCGAGTACTGGAACGGTCAGTATGGTGAGTAGAATAATGAGTTATCAAAGTTAAGAATGAATGAAAAAATTACCGATTCAAGTTCTGTGCCATGGGAGGTATTGTGTGGTTCATGAACTACTCCCACTGAAACACTATCAGAAGTTAATTCAACTTCAACAAAGAGAAATTCGGTCATTGGGTAAGTAGCTACTGAACTCACATCAACCACAGTCCTATTCAGACTATCATGCAGAAAAAGACAAACTCCACCATCGCTTCTCTCGTCTCTGTCTCTTCGAAAGAGCGACAAGTGGTCAATCGCAACGAGGCTAGAGGATAAATTGTGAGTTAAACAGGACTCAGAAACAGCTATTGTATGGTAGAAACTTGTACTGGAAATGTTTCAATTCTTGAAAATGTGCCAAGAGATACCGGGCGTTTACATGACAAATGCTCAAGGTAGCCATGGATATATTGAGAGAAATATTGTATAGAAAAACAAATAAAAAATGGGAAGCTCACGCAGCACACGTGAAAATTGATTGAGACAAAAAACTATTATTAACACAACCCAAACTAAGTAAATACAATGCAAATTAGAAGATCGGCAATAAATACAAGTAAAAAAGATTCTAACGGAATCGATATCCGGATATCCGGAGAGCTGTGAATTTTGAGATGAAATTCGAACATTAAAGGTATCCAAAGTACACAATGAAGCCAAATAGTATACACTTACATTCAGAAAGACCACTATCAAGTTTAGAAACTACTAGTTTGAATATGAGATCATCTTTGCTATCTGGAGATATATATGTACAAGGTATAAAAAACTGAAAAATGTTGAAGATATATTTATGAACGAGCATCGCATAGCCAAACAATAATGATATCACACATAGAATTCAATGTAGAAGCGTAGATCCTTCAATTATAGGGTGTCAAAGCCTCACGGATAAAAATAAGACCTTTCTCATTATCTGGCCAGCCAAGATTGGTCGTAGAGAAGTCTCGTACTTTTTTCTTCTGCTCAATTATTTTATCTCTTACCAACTGTCTGCTAAACTTGGGAATGATGATGGGTGCGATCAGTGGATTTGATATTGGGGACTTACGAACGTGATAAACATTCACGATGTCATATTTAGCGGAGGAAGCATCAAGAACCTTCACAACCGATTCCAGGACCGATGGAAGATCCTCATTTGGCTTGTGACAGTATTATTTTATCTGATTTATTCATGTTTTATTGAATTGAAATTTTCAGTTTCCATGTCAAGCTGAGATCCACAAATTGACGACTTTACCCAAACCTTCCGTGTATACGCATTTTCCCTTATAATGGATAATTTAATATGTATGTAGCTACTCGGACTTTTCCGGCAACATTGAGAATTGCCGAGAAACTATATCCAGTTTGCCTTTAATGGACTCTATCCAGCAGCTCGATTGTTCAGTCTTACCATTAAGGATACCCTTGGAACCGGGATGGGAACCCCTTTTTCCTCCAAACAAAATTGATTGCTATTTTTCACGTGTAAGTCTCGGAAAATAAAATAGTTACATCCTCAACCAATAAAATGAAATTTTAACCATGTAGTTCAAATTTCAATCAAGTAGTTGAATTTTCTACAAAAAAAGACTAATTTTTCATAAAGCACATGAATTTTCAGACGAAGAGGTAAATTTTCAAATTGAAAAGATAAAGTTTCTACCAAAAATGAGGGAGTCACATTTTCAATTGAAAAGAAAAAATTTCTCTTAAAAAAAACGAACTTTAAAGAAAATACTTGAATTTTCAAGTAAAGAAATCACTTTTCAAATAAATTGATGAATGTTCATTTGTAAACAATAAAATGAATGAACAAAAATGCGCCTCAACTGTCAACCAAGAAGTTGAATGTTCAATTAAGACACTTAATTTTTTCACGAAAAAGACAAATTTTGAACAAACACATGGATTTTCAACACTGTAGTGAAATTCTTAACGAATTTTTACTCGAAAATCAAAAATTTCTGCTTTCTGTTAAAAAAATTAATATATAACCAAAAATACTAATCATCGCGAGAATAGTTTCAATTTTCAAACAGAAAAATAAATTTTCAATCAATGATGTAGTTCAATTTTCAACTGAATAAGATAAAGCGTCATCCATAATTCGAATGGATTTTCCTATGGGAAAAATAATGCCCAAACAACAAAAACGTGTTTTCAATAATGTGTTTGAAAAAAAGTTGACAAAAAATTTGTATGCAAAAAAATTATATGAAAAAAATAATTTTGGGGAAAAAAATTCTCAGAAAAATATTTTGGCGCTTGAAAACGTCTACAATGTCCATTTCTTTATATAATTTGTTCATAAAAATAACAAATATTAATGCATGGCAAAATTTTTTTATAAAACATCATTGGCACTATGATTGCAACAAGCTGAGGAGAAAAATTGATTTCGTTTCGCTTAAAAACGCCTAAAATGTGCATTTGTTTATATATTTTGTTGATCAAATAAGCAAATATCAAAGGATGGTAAATTTCTTCCAGAAAACATCATTGGTAATGTCATTTCAACAAGAGTTAAAAAAAAAAGCATTGGTGTCTGCCTATTAATGTCTGCGATGTACATTTGTTTATGGAATTGGTCAATGATATTCAGTTTTGAATTTTGATGGCCACATATCATCCAAATAATAAAAGCAATTTTAGAGCAAGAATATACTTTGAAAACAAATATTTCTTCATGACGATTATTTTTTAATAAAATTTGCTTTTTGCAATTAGCTTTATAAGGTAAAAATTTTTTTCTTCTTTCTTATACCGCTGTCCATTGAACCCAAGAGACTTGAAGTATAAGAAAAATTGTGTCTAGGAGATCAAACATGAAATGCAAAAAAATATGAAAAAAATTAGAAATAACAGGAATTATAGGATTGAATTTATTGGAAGAAGAAAAAAAAATAGGTAGATACAGTAAAAAGAAATTACTAAAATTTCAACACTTGAATCCTGCTATTCTATGATACCATAGAATGAAAAGAAATGATTAAAAGTAAAAAATCATATTTTGAAGCTGAGGTTTTTCGTGAAGTTTATTTATCGATCTTGAATATACTAACGCATTGATACGCAATTTATTAATAAAAACAGCTAACATTGAAGTTTTACTCATAATTGTGATTTAGGGCGGAATAAGCCACTTTCATGGGGTGTCATGAGACGTTCTGTTCTTGCTTGTTATAACCTCTTCATGGAGCTAGTAGAAAAGTTTTTTTCGCAATATTTGAGTCATTTTGAGTAGAGTTTTTGAAAAAGGATGAAGATTTAGAGGAGAGTCGCAAAAGTGAAAATTTAAAAAGAAAACCTGGCATTTATGGTTAGCAGAATATATAGGTGCTAGGGTTTGCAACAGGCTTCTAAAATTCATATTGGAAAATTATAATATATAAGGAAAAACTTGAATCAATTGACCATCATATGCATTCGTATTACAAAATATTTATAAAAGTAATAAGACTTAATTATTATACTTTAAAAAATTATTTGTTGAACATTTCACAGAGTAGGAACGAATAATCATATTCATGCAACAGTCAACAGTGTAAAGAGAAACTTGAGCTTTGAATAGCTTTTAACCCGAACACTTATGATAGAAAACTCCATTCATACTGCATTGAAATACTCATTGGCTTTACATCTAAAAATTTTGTCCCATTTTATCACAAATTTTTAAAACTGAAACTCTTTACACGCACCGTGCTCAAATTTTTTCCTGAATACTTTGTGTTCCAAATTCTTCGCAGGACTTTTTCCTGCGTATACTAAAAAACTTATTTGTTCAAATCAGACCATTACATTGAAGTTCATTAAAAAAAATCGTTAATAAATAATTCCCATATATTTCTGTTTACAGTACCGAAGAATCGAGGACGGAAAAATCCACCATCATCGTCACATAATCAACAAGGTAATGTTAAAAGTAAAATAAATTCCAAAACAAATATTGCAGTGTTTTTTCAAAACCTCTAGTTTTTTAGGGTTTCGTAGGCTACGTGCAAAGCTCTCATATAGACGCGTTCGATTGTCCATCCGTCTGTTGTTTACCACTCACATTACGTTATCTCACAATCACTACCTGATCAAAAAACAATTACGTATCCTCTGCTATCGCGAATACTGGCTATGCTGAACGAATTGCTTTTCTTATAAAAAACATCCTAAATGTTTTGTTTTTGTTTCAATGTAAAATGTAATATCATTCCAAAAACTGTCTTCTCATACGTTAATTTGGTCATCATAAGCCACTCATAAGCTAACCACACCCCACCATAGTAGGGTGCATCCTAATGAACACTATTAGTACCTCTCAACGAGATGAACACGGCACTCCTCCTCGTCCTCAGCGATGTTCTTATTCCTAAAATTATGTAACAAAAACGCTTCATAACTAAAATACAAAATTAGAGAAAAATATGTATTATATCGGTTCACTTATTATATCTGTTCAAAATCAATAATTATATTGACAACAGAAGCGATGGTTTCTAAAATTAATTTTTTTCATTTAATATGATAATAACAATTATTGTAGGATAACCACATAGATAGAACTTCCTTATCGAAAAATAAGCCGAACTTCTTCACATTTTTTTCAGAAAACATTGCATCCATGAATTTAGGACATAAACTTTGGAATTGTTCACGAAATTATTTTATTTTTGTATACTTCTGTGAAAACTGCAAGTTTTTGTTTGTTGGTTAGCTTACCCATTACAGCTTCAAGATATATTCATAACACCTCACATTCAGTTTTTTTTTGCGCAAATTTATCTGCAATAACTAAGTAGTATTCTACTCTAATATATCAGTACTTATCCCATACTGATTTCCGCCGTTATTACTCATTTTGAAAATAATTTTAACCGTCAATTTCCATTTTCACTTATCACTTTTCAAATTTTTGAAAACATCACGAGCGCAGGCGCTAAACTAGTCCCTCGTCCCGGCACGGCTTGAACTTATCTCTTTAAGAACACTTTCTAGCAAATTCCCTGCAATCATCTGATTGGTGGAAAAACCTACTCCGCAAATCTGCTACTCTGCTAATATGTACCCATGGGACTGCGCTTTGACAGTGCATTTCCGCAGTACGATCAATCTTCACGTTGTTGCTACATTTTTCCGAACTCACTTTTCAGCAGTTACCGTATTTTTTTTTTTTTTTTGAAAACCCAGAGACTTACCCAATGTCCTGCCATCGCGAAGCCCTTTCTGGTGCCAGGAAGATATCAAAGGGCGTGTTCGAAACATTAATCCCAATTTATCGAATCTTGGTCATAAAGCTTGAGTGCTTCACAAATACCGCCGCTTTTTTGGAAACCGTTTCAGCAGCCTTAATTACATTTTTCAATGGACAATTTAAATTGTTCTTGATGATCAATATTCAAGTGGATTACCAATGTCAGATCCAGCATATTTTTTCCAATAGGCCGCAACATCCATCAGAAAATTAAACATGATGACAAAGAATATGAAACACTTAAAAATTTTTTATTCTTTTGAGAATTCTTCTTCAAATTCAATTTCCATTAATTTTCAGTCAACAGTGTAAATCAGAAATTAATTTTTGAACAGCTTTCAACCTAGACACTTATCATAGAAATTTAATTCATATTGCATTGAAATACTGTTTGGCTTTATATCTAAAAAATTAGAAAATTTACCAATTTTTAAAACTGAAACTCTTGACACGCAGCGTGCTACAATTTTTTTCTAAATTCTCTGTGTTCCAAATTCTTTGTAGGTATTTTTCCTGCGTATGCTAAGAGAACTATTTGTTTAAATTAAACCGTTACCATTAAAGTTCGTTGAAAAAATTTGGTAATAAATAATTCCTATATTTCTGTTTACAGTAGCAAAGAATCGACGACGAACAAAGCAACCATCATCGTCTCATTATCAAGAAGGTAATGTTAACTCTATTTCTCTAGGAGCATTTAGCGGAGAGGTATATGGGCTAACGCCGTAACAGTGACAGAGATAGTGATAAAGCACTCTTGAGGCCGCATTGTGCCTTTGAATGTAGGTCGCTCCAGCATGAGTTGGGCAAGTAGATGGTATGTGTCCTAGATGCTCAGGGTGTCCATGTGACGCTCTGCAGCTATCATTGGGAATGTCTTAGCTCAAAATATGGCGACGGTATTCTGACTGTCTGTTAACGTTTGGCACTAATTAACTGCCGCTACCTGGACGGTATGGTGGAGGGCTACCCAAGGCTCACTTTTCTGGGGCCATAATAGGCTCATAACATGGTGGTTTCGAATAAAATCTGATTTCTTTTAAAATTGCCTGTTGTTGAATACTTGAATGTCTTGTCAATTCTCTAAGTAAATCATATTTCTTCAAACAATTTGTTTGTATTTGGCAGGGGAAGCTTTTTCAAGTAAGGTTTCATCATGTAAATATCATGTTGTTGTGATCAATATAAATGAAAATGTTTAAACAAATATTGGTAATTGAAAAAAATTCAGATAGCATTCAAATATTTAACGAAAACCGACACACCTAATCCAATTTAGAAACCTAATCCGATTTTTTTATCTTCTTTCCATGAAAACGTACGATTATTATTCAATGAATTGTTTGAACAATTCGACAATGTTTTCAATAAAAGAATTTACTCTTAACAATAATAAAAACACTTATTATAGAAATCTCAATTCATATTATATTGAAATACTTGTTATCATTCTAACTCGGAATTTCGTCCCATTTCTGTACAATTTTTAAAACTAAAATTCTTGACACGCACCGAACTAGTTTATTTTAGTTTTAATGCGGGCGGGAAGCCCTTGAAGAATTCCCCTGGCGCTCGAACTGTAAAGCCCTATTGTGCCACACCCTTACTTATTCACTCTCTGCAGTCGATCCCAGACCTCTCGACGAAGCCCAGTATGTCGACCACTAATCGCGTTTCGATTTCCTCTGTTTCCATAAAATGGACCTCGTGGGTCTGTTGCCTGAGTCTAGCTAATGCCGAGCACTGGCATAATACATGCAAAGATGTTTCGTCATACCTGCAGCACCTCCTGCACTTCGTCGTGGGGCTATACCCCATTTTGTGCACATGATAGTTCAAGTGATTGTGCCCTGTCAGGGTCCGTACCACTGTCCATATGTCTTTCTTGGGTTAACAAAGGATTTCCCTGGCTCTGTCCATCCTATAGGTATACCCCAGGATGGATATCGCCTGCCGGCAACCCTTGCCTTGTTCCCAGTATTCCCTGTGTATTGCTCGGATCCAGTTTTTAATGGCCATCCCGACACTGCAAGACTCTATTCCCAGCACCGGTTCCGGTCTTAAGAATTCGCTCGCTGCGCCACACTTTGCCAACTAGACCCCCTTTCGTTGCCCTTGATCCCTGTGTCACCAGGGACTCATATGAGAGCCACTTTGTTTCTTTCTGCAGATATTGCAGTTAATGTCGCTTGGCTGTCTGGACAGATCGTGATCTGTCTGCCAGCAGCGTTTTTCTCTATTAGTGTTTCAGCACAGCGAGGAACGGCCAGGACCTCCGCTTGGAAGACAGTAGCGTGTCGCTCAAGTGTGATCCCTATCCCTTTCCCTCTCTTACTGTCATAAATTCCTGCTCCTGACCCTCCCTCTCCCCTGAAGCCAGCCGTATACCAAATTTCCACTTGGAGGAGCGGGTTACCATTTTCTTTCTACAGGTCCCTGCTTGGGATACAGACGCGGAAATCTTTGGCGAAATCTATTTGCTCTTACCAGGCGACCCAATGCGTGATCCGCTCTGGCGGTTATCGCAACATGTAGGGGTTTCTCACAGAGCATGAATCCTATCGCCGCTGTGGGCGCCGTCCTCATTGCTCCAGTCAAACCCCTAAATGCTAGCGTTTGTAATCTTCGCAGCCTTTCCTGCATTGTTTTAAATTCCGCTCGTGGTCACCAGACCACGGCCGCGTGTAGAAGCCTGGGTTTCAAGACAGCAGAGTAGAGCCATGCAAGGATTTTAGGCCCTCGCCCCCACGTCAACCCAAAGGCTCTCCTGCAATTCCAAAAAGTCATGACAAATTTCCTGCATTGGGTCTCCAGGTGCTTTGCCCAGCTCGGCTTGCTATCTAGGATTACTTCTAGATATTTAACTGTATCTGAAAACATCAGCATCCCACCCCAGAATCCAAGGGCGTCAGCTTTCGGAACTTTATAATTCCTCGTGAAAATGACCAGGTTGGTCTTTCCCGGATTTACCGAAAGTCCTGCGCTATCGCACCAGAGCTCTACGATGCGCAGCGCCGACCTTATAAGACCCATCAGCGTTTCCAGATGAGCCCGCCTAACTATCCCCTTACTAGGCCTTTACCTCATCTGGTTTCGAGTCTTCTTCGGCGTAGCATGCTTCCTATCCAGCATACTAGTTAGTCCGGCACGCCACATCTCAAAGCCTCTCGACAGATGACTTCTGGCGGAGTATTGCTGAAGGCACCTTCCATATCCAAAAAAGCGTCCACAGCATACCCCTTTTGTTCCAAGTGCTACTCCAATTTTGCTACAGCAGCATGAAGCGCAGTTTCTACCGAGCAGCCTGCCTGGCAAGCATGCTGCCCTCTATACAGCGAGGAAGCCAAAAGCACCTCATCCCTAATGTATATCTCGACCAGCTTCTCTAGCGTCTTCAGGATAAAAGATATTAGGCTGATTGGTCGGAAATTTTTTGCAGCAGTGTAACCCGCCCCCCCCTCCAAGTTTGGGTGTGAAGGCCACTCTGCCATCCTTCCATGCCGATGGCACAAGTTCAAGGGCTAAACTTGCCCTGAATAATTTCGTCAGAGGAGGGACGACTAAATCCATGCCTTTTTGTAAAAGCGCTGGATAATTGCCATCCGCCCCTGGTGATTTAAAGGGGAAAAAGGACCCTACGGCCCATTCCACCTTTTTCTAATCAGCGACATTGGAGGCGAAAATCTAGTAGGGCCTCTCCATCCCATCGCCCCGATCTTCCTCGTCTTGTTGGGTTCGGATTCGCTGAAAACCCTGGAAGTGAACTTCCGTCAGGCGATTCAGCGTTGCTTCTTCATCTTCGGCAGACTCACCATTATCCAGCCTTATGAGCCCGAGGCGAGCTTCCGGATTTTTCGCAAGGATCTTGTGGAGCTTCGCTGTTTCAGGAATGTTTTTTGATTCCTCGCAAAACATTCTTGTCTTTCTACGGAATCTCTCCAGGTGGGTGTTTCACCATTCTGCTCCCTTCCTAGACTTGATAGTGCTTGTAGGGCAATTGTTCTCACATGATGTTTTTAGAGCCCTTCGCAGAAAATCCGCGGCGTGCTCCAACTCATCAATGGTACCTTAGCTTGTGGGGAATTCCGAAAGCCTCCCTTCGAGTTCCTCTTTAAATGAGTCCCAAAGTGTATTTCTAGGGTTTCTGATATTAGATACCACCGGTTTTCCTAGGGTTAATCGGAACACGATTTTTTTGTGGTCCAAAAGAGACTCCTCATGGGAGACTTTTCAAACAATTACCCTACTCCTCAGTGCACCTGAACATAAAGTAAAATCCAGAACCTTACTCCTGTTTTTAGTTTGGAATGTGGGAGTATCACCCCGATTCAGAATCTCCAGCTCTGTGCCTGCTATGTATTTAATTTAATGTCTGCCTCTGTCATTGATGTTTGTACCTGCCCAATTTTCAATTTTTTAGTGATATAAAGCACACCATTTAAAAAAAATCCAACTTCGTGAAAGCGTTTTGCTCCATCAGCCCTCCGAATTTTATAGAAATTTTTTTGTTGAAAAAAAAATTATTTTGCGTTTGTACCTCTGTTTTTGGAGAGGCTTTGGAGATGTTATTCAGGTCAACCGATAGTCTTTCCCGTGTTCTCAGATGACTTACAAGGATTTAATCAATTTCGGGATTCTGTAAACGTCATGTGTTTTTAAAATTTGATAAAAACTACCTATTAGTAATAATTATAATCGATAATAATACGAATTATTACCTTAAATTCGTTGAAGATATAGAGGCTTCAGAGTTGTTAACAAACCGAGGGACAGACATATAAGCACGATTCTTTAACTCAGCATTTATAATCTTTAGCATATTAGTATTGCGATTTGAACTGCATCATATATTTAAAAAAAAGTGCCTAAGGCCAATATTATAAAAAAAATTTACCAGTCCTATTACATTTGAAGTATGTGAATCTGTGGGAAGGGACACTGTAGAGAGGGTCAAAACTGACTACCTAATTACAAAAATGGTATGCCCAACTGAAATTTTTTGTACTTTTTCTGTATAGACTAATAAAGGAGGCCACCATATGTGACGTGCGCCGAAGAAAGGGGGCTTAGTCTGAAAAGCGAGATTTTTCAGGACGAACGGTCGAAGTCGACCCGATAGACGCGACTTTTAGAAGAAAGGGAAGACCACGAAATCTTTCCACACCGCTTGCCAATACATTCTCACGCATATAGCGGCGCTGCTCACTGACGGGGTATACATGAGACGCGGAGATGCAGTGGTGAGTGGTGGAAGGTGTTTCACGGGATCTCGAGCTCTCGAGCGAAAGCACGATTTCTCGGGTACCTATCAACTCAATTATTAGCAATAATCACGCTCGGAAATTTTTTTCGATGGTTCCATTAAAAAAAGCAACTCAAAAACTATCGAAAGGTGTAAAAACCTCGATTTCGATTTTTCCAGAGTAAGCCCCCTTTCTTCGGCGTACGTCACATATGTGCTGTAATCTCCTTAGTAGGTCAAATATGTTATAGGATCATCGAATAAACATCAAGGGATACACAAATTAAAATCTATTTGAAAATCGCCCATATATGGAGCCACATTCTGACAAGCCACAAATCCTTTTCCTGTATAACCAGGGTTCTTGGATTAGGGCGAACCCTGTCTGCACCACAGACATGCGTCAGGCTAGAACCGTTAAGGCGCCTTTGCTGTGGTGCAAGTTAATATGCGTAATGGAGATTTTCGTCTCAGCCATTAAGAGGCTACTTCGGGGCATATTCGGACGCTTCTGGGACTCCTGCGGATCCCAGTTAGGTCACCAGGAAGTTAACCCTACTCGCCCCTGGATAGGGACGATAATCTAGAGTCGAAAGAGTGCTGATCGAGGATTCGGGAAGCCCAACAACTAGAATCCAGCCTCACGCCTTCAGCCTGGATCCCTGCCCGTCGGAAAACACCTTCAACAAATCAGATCGCATGGACGGGTTCTAAAAGGCCAGGCGCCCCAGAACAGTCGCCGGATTCTCAGGGTTACCTTGAATCAATGCGGTCGCTCTGCGGTACCTTTGCAGACACTCCGCCCCTTTGACTTCCAAGTTCAGACCTGCTTTTAGCCTGAACATTTGGGTTTTCTCGACAATCTAGTCTCGCAAACCGTCGTCAGCGGCCTCCACAACGATGGGCCTCGACCTAATGAAGATGACGTTGAATCAAGAGTCAGACAGTTATTAGGATAACCCGAAGCAACGACAACTCTCACCAGGGCGTTGTTGGCAATCTGTGAGAAAGTAAGACCCTGTGTTATCAGAGCCTTCTGCCGTTTAAAATCCCTGTTTGGGGGAGTTTCTCCGGAGCCCTGCTTTCTCTCTCCTATAGAATAAGCCTGAGGAGTTGCTCCGTGTGAAGTTTCCGCAGACACTGCCCCCTGTGAGGAGCCTTGGCTACTGTTTGCGAACCACGCACTACGGTCTGTCCTTCTTTTTGCTCCGCAATGGCGCCGCTTCCCTACGGAGAGTTCCGTTGGTTGCAATCACACGGCTTCGACATTATTGTCTCCACCATCTTCAATATTTCGCACCGACTCTGGTGGGTTTTTCCTTACGGAGCCTCTACGAGAAGCTAGGAAAATAAGAAACACCCCCTACAGAGCTCCGCTTGCAGGGGGCGGGTCAACATACTATGGGATTCGCCCTGGTGTCCCAAAGTCCCCGTTAAGGCACCTGCTTCAAGACCCCTACCTGTCCACCTCTGCTGAGGGGGGCAGGCGAGCACATCTTAGCTATGGAGCATGAGAACTCGCGCTCTCGATATTCCAGTGGGCTTTGCCATTACCCCCCGGAAGGACCGCTCCTCAGTTTGAGTCTCGCCAGAGTAGCCACACCTCGCGATATAGCCCCTCAGGTTCACCTATTCCAAATCTGTGGTCAATGAGCCCCGTAAGCCCTCCCACCAGCTACAAGGTCCCGCGATCCCTATTATTTTGTGCTATAAATTCTTTGTAGGAATATTTCCTGCGTACACTAAGAAAAATATTTCTTTGAATCAAACCATTAAATTTAGGGTTCATCAAAAAAATTCGTTGATGAGAATTTCGTATGTTTCTTCATACAAAAGCAATGCACCCACCATCACTAAGGCTACCAAGTCGATAACATGGTAATTCAAAAACCCTAATACAATCTGAAATAAACATTAGAGAATTTTTCCAAAACCTCTATTCTTTAAAGGTTTCGTAGGCCACCTTGGAAACCCTTACATAAACCTAGTCGGTTGTCCGTCCGTCCGTCTTCTCCTCTTTTTTTGTGGCTTGTTAGATACAATATGCAATGCATCCCTCAATATATTTAATTAATAATGTTCCAATTCCAATTAATCGTTTGATTTCCGTAAAGTTCTGAGAGTTATCGAAGACTGTTCCATACAAACATTTCCTCAGGAATCCTTATACACCGTAGTTAAATTACTTAATTCAATTTTCATATTGCAGATGAGTCATACATCCTATATTGGCTTCTACCAGCCATGTAATATACAACGAAGTCCACGTTGAATAAACTTTTTACTGAAGATCCGTACTCCCCTCTCAAGCTGATAGTTTAAAGCAAGTTTCTTAATTAGGTATGTTTAACAACCGTATCCGAAATTCTCATTTGGCAGATGCCCTTAGCCGATCCAAAGTCACATTAGTTAAGGAAGGAAGGAGGGCTGTCCACACAGAAACAACTCGAATTGCCTACCGATTCAGTAGTGTCACTGAAAATTATTTCTTTAATATCAAACAGTTCTTTCGTCAGAAGACCCGGGTACCTCCTATTAATCTCCTGAGCTGGGCGGCGCACTCACTGCCAACCGTACCGGTGGGCGCCACCTTATCCGGACAAAGTGGTCACTCGTTCAAACCTGAGAGGATCTCACTATTATAATGAGGTTAACGTAGCGCTTTGGAAGACTGATGCCCCAGAACTATAGCCTAGGTGACTTATCTTCCACATGCAAAAAAGACTCGGCCATAGAACATTTTGTCCCTCCACAAGGCCAGCAAAGAAGAGATGAGTCCTAGAAGACACGCTGAAAAACAGAACTGTGGTCGAAATCTGCTCGTGCCATTTATGCCAAAAAATGAGTGACCCTATCAGTTTTCGATACAGTGCGTTTTGTATTTGATTTTGCTTTTCTTCAATTTTCAGACCACTGTCCTTAGATAATTGTACAGATGGTGCCATGGACGTAGATATTACTTTGGACTCCATTATAGAAGATCTGTTTAACATTTCCTTGAAGCATATTCGTTGTCCCAAAAACATGTTGCATGTAGCTTCATCTCTCATTTCGTTTATTCTGTGAATATCGCTTGGCTGCCCTGAATCCTTAATTCCAAATTTTTCCCCAAGTATATCAGTTAAAAATTCCGGTGCAGGAACCTCAGAGGATACTGCGAATGTTCCTGTACACTGACCTGCACACGAACCTATGCAGGTAATCTTGACTATACCTGAACCTACATGGGAAATTATACGTGAAGATTAGCTAGTGGCTTGGCTCTCTCAATAGTGAGTTCCATCTTCAAGAGAATAAAAGAAAGGCAACTTAATAGCTCTAAGCAATGTGAGTTTTCGCGATGGCTTTCTGTAAAGGAACCTATACGTGCTTTTGTACAGAAACCTGCACCTCAATTTACTACGCAAAGAAAACTGTTTAGGGATGGTGGGTACAGGATCATTTAAAAGTTCCTTTGTCGGTGCAGGTTTTTTTTTAAGAATCCTGTACAGTTTTCTTCATCGAATTCCTGCACAGGACCTCAGAAGATTACCCATACAACTTCGTTTACAGGAACATATGCAGGATTCTCCGAGGTTCCTATACAGGAATTTTCAATTAGGATCCTTTTGATTTCAATGATTTTCAATCATTCCTCTCTACCGATGAGTAAGTGATCCATGTAGCCGACGGTGATAACGGTATAACTTTTGTTATCTAGCTTATACATGCAAGGATACACCCCAGATCATACCATTCCTACCATTTGCAGAAAACAGTCGAGTCTATGGGACGAGGCCTTACCGGCTTGTTTAAGACCATAAAAGGTGTAAATCCTGCCTCCGTTCATCTTGAAGTAGTGGTCAGAGTCAAATGTCCCAAAGTTCATCAGTCTTCTGTGTCCTTAGCTGTCCGTCCATATTAACGTATCAAGCGGTGGGGCATCGTGCGATCCCTGAAGTGCTAGACATCCATTCAATTTATGTTCACGATTTAATGTTGTGCGTTGCAAAATGGGCAACGTCGCAATATATAAACTTGAAGGAATAAAACTGCAACTTCTCTGGCACATTTTTCTCAGTTTAAGTATTCAGAATCTAAAATTCATTCATTTCTATTTGTTCTTACAGAATCACATTCGCCGGTGGAATCTCGACCTATATTTTTTGCACACCCGAGGTATGGATTGGGTGAGTGACTTTTTTAAAAGTTATTCTCTACAGTAACATTACACAGCAAAGCAATGAGCTTGCTGCAGTTATATCATTCAGAGAATGAACTTCAAGTTCTCTATAAGTTGTTATAAATTTGGCCACCCATCCCCTTCATTTTTGAAATTTACAAAAAAGTTGGCATACGGGAAATAACATGTACCGTCCCTCTAATGTGAGATGGGAACAACAATACGTTCGAAAATACTAAACACACGAGACCTATAATAGTTTCTACTTCAAATGTTTAACAATCAACTTTAATGATCTCACAACAGTTTCCACCTTGCCAACGTAATACTTCATTAGTATGTCAGTTTGAAATTTCATAAAATTCTGTTCAACCAGAATCTAGAAGCAGTTAAGCCTTTAACTGATTATAGATTCTGGTTAGAACACCCTGAAGCAATTTAGACTGTAAATTTAGGAGCGTCCTAATTTAACCCACATGTCTGAAGTTACCCCGGATGAGAGTATTTCATGGAGATTTCCTCGTTTATGGTACAAAATGTGACTATTTTATTGAAAATTCGTGTCCTTCTGTTGAAAATTATATGTTTTCAAACGAAAAAACGAAGCGAAAATTCATGTACAGGAACCTCAAAGAATCCTGCACTTGTTCCTTTACACGAACCTGCACATGAACATGTATAGGCATGTATGAATGAATTCAATGGCCAATTAATTCAAATTTTCTCTTATATATTATAATTTTTCTAATTTCCAGAAAAATTCTTGCACATCTTTTTTTTTGTACGTGTTTCGGGAATGACCCTCGGTTATTTTGAACCTAGAAAGAACAAAAAATCGTACAAATCCTTCTTGAGAAAATAAAACTTTTCATTTTTAACAATTGAAAATCTGTTTCTTCTGGAAAATGACGTAAAATATGAACAGTGGTTAACAGCTCGAAATTGATAAGCTTCTTGAAACCCATTAAATGATAGCCTTTCCAGATGTTTATAATGTTTGATTCCATACATTTCATCAGAAATATAGAAAAAATCGATCGAAATCGACTAAAAAAGCATTTGATTTAATGAACTTCAACTTTTTATTGTTAAAAACATTTGTTTTCAATTGACGGACAATGTAAATAATGAGATTATCAAGGTTCCTATGCTTCAGTGTAAAGAAAAATTTGATTTTTATCTCTAAACTTGAAGAAATGTAATTTTCACCGAATCAGAATCTCATTTTTCTCGGAAACGAAGCAACATAGGAATAGCAATTCATTGTTCAAAGTTGTTCCTCTTTCCGAAGTCTATGAAAATTTACCCCTACAAGATGTACATTTTATGTGTTTTAACAAAAATTTTCAAGTAAAATATCAAAAATCTATTAAAGCGATTAAAATAGCATTCATCAAGTGCACAAATAAGTTCGACCCCTTTTTAAGCAATTTTTTTTCTTATTCATAAGAATCTAATAAAATGCAGGAGTCAATTAACATAGTAGCCACTGGCTTCTACTACTGTTCGCGAGCGCTCAGGCAATTGATGGATTCCATGGCGAAAGAAAGCTTGATCTTTTGACGCTATGAAGTCATCCACCATTTTTCGCATTTCAGCTTCAATTTTAATTTGGTGCATTCAGAACCCTTCATGATCCTTGTATCTTTTACTAGCTCTCTTAAGGTGTTCGCACAAGAAAATCTGTTGCAGTGCGCTGGAGAATTCTCACGGACGTGCCGTTCACGCACGAACACATGACGCCAACCAATCGCGTGCAACCTGTCGTGCTGCTACAGTCCGTGGCAGCACTTACTCAAGTGCGGACGGCACGTCCATGAGACGTCTCCAGCGCATTGCAGTGGATTTACTTCTGCGAAAACTTTTAGTCTCTCATCCGCAGCAACAAAGTCGTTTACACTGGCTATTTCCTCTACACCAGGTGTACATGTGTATTTTCTTATGCATGAACCAAGTATTTGTAATAAATAAACTCTTTTTTAAGCATAAGCCAACTGATCCATCTCCGTTATAAATTTTTGTTTTCGGATCCCCGAAATTGCTTAGCACCGTTTCTCTTGCCTGACCCTGGACGCCGACCCATCCATTTATATCGCCTAGAAGAACGATTCTTTCACCATGATTACAAATACATATAGTATATTATAAAGTGTCCCAGAAGGGGTCTTTTACTGCTAGCCAATCAATATCAACTGGGGCGTAGCACGCTATGATAAATAATCTTCTAATTCCTATTTTCATTCTAACCCACAGCAATCTTGGAGAAACATATCCTTAATCTCTGAGATGCTGCTTCGATCTTTCATTCATAATAAAACCGACTCCGTCACTATCATGTGATTGACTATCTACTCTGGAATGGAATGGAATGGAATGGAATGGAAGCTTCTAATGTGTCCCCTAAGGGTTTACATTGTTCTTGTATCTCTTCCCTATTCCTTCACACACCACCCACACACTTACTTGGTGGTGGGAGGGGGGCCTACAGTTTAAGGTGGGTTCCGAATCACCAAGAGCAACAGCCTTAAGTACTTAGAGAACCTTTTTCTCTAGAGGTACCGGTCCCACGACTCTCCGCAGATGAACAACTCCCTTGCTAGGCAAGTGTTCACCGCATGGGCCACCGAGACTCTTCCAGAGTGCGAGGCGGGAATCGAACCCACAAGCCGAAGGAGTGGGTCCAAAGCCTATGCCTTAACCCCCACTATATTTTTAGTCAGCCTTAAAGCACCCCATTTTCGATGTTTCTGCTTTCGCATCCTTTTTTTTTTTGTTTCAGGTACACATAAAATACCTAGCTTCCTTTCGTGTCTAGTTTCTCGTAATTCTCTTGTCGTAAGATAAGAAATGTATATGTAATATTAGAAATATAAAACTTCTCTAGCATTCCAGACACTTAGTCTCCATTTATCGCCTGAAACATGACAATTAAACCTTTCACAAGAAATATCTTTATAAACAAAAACTAAATGCATTCTCGAAAAAAACAGTCAAATATCCAACCAAAATAGTTCAATTTTTGAATTTTTGCACAGATAAAATTATCTGCCTGAAATATTTAAATTTAAATTATCAAATTAATTGAACTGAAATATTATCATATTTAGTTAAAAATCCATATATTTAGAATACATTCAGAAATCTTTGAATAACCGTCATTAGTTCAATTTTTGAATTTTCAACCACCCTGAATTACCTTAGGATATCTCGAATTTCTGGGGACAAAGGGGGCACATGTCGAAAGTCCATTTACTATTACGTCGTATTTTAGAGTAAAGCGTTGGAAATATTGAGTGCTCTAAACATTTTTGAAAATACCCTCGGATATATAAAAATATCCGAAATACTGTGAAGTCCTTGATATATTGTGAGCAAATTCATTGAAAAAGCATTAGAATATTATTATAAAATTCAGTGTAAACCATTATATTATTCTCTGGAATCTCTCAAAGAGCCCTAACATGCCAGAACTTCCTGGAAAAATTTGAAATTCCTTTTAAACCATTAAAAACAATTCAAGAATCCTTCAAATACCTCAAAATAATACAAAATAATTAGAATTGAGAGAGGTGAAACATCGAAGTATTTGAAAATCTTTGAAATTGTAGAGAAAATTCGTTAATAAATAATTCCTCTATATTTCTTTTTACAGCAGCAATGCATCTACAACCAATACATCTAGCGCATATGCATGAAGGATCATCGTCACATCATCACCAAGGTAATTTGAAAACTAATATAAATTCCAAAACAAATATTGCAGTGTTTTCCCAAAACCTCTAGTTATTAAGGGTTCTGTAGGCTACGTTGAAAACCCTTATATAAACACGGTCGAATGTCCGTCCATCTGTGGTTTACAACTTCTATCTGGAGATGCTAAACGCTCTGCTGTTCATGAAAATCATCACAAAAGCTTTTTGTTTTGAATATAAACTGTGATATTACATCGGTTGTTCCCCTTTCTAAAATCTATGAAAGTGTACCCTCACCAGATACATAGGGGAGCGGCGGCGAATGTGGCGCGGTGGCTAATGCGGCGCGTTCGAGTTTTCGAATATTAACGCATTTTCTGCTTGTGGAGGTAGTTTCATTACATGTATATATGTTTTCAACCTTAAATTATTAAAAAATTGGGATACTTAAATTAATTGCCTGATTTTTATGACGAAAAGTTAGTTTTGGTTATTTCGCTTGTATTGTCAGAGTAGCTAAAAACAAGTAAAAAATTACAGAAGTTTCGTGTAAACTTATACAATTTTTTGGGAATATTCTGTTTCGAGTTTCTTGAATGCTTTAAAGTTCAACATTTTGATTAAAATTATTGAACTTTTATGTAAAAAATCTTTATTAAATACTTTTCACATGCGACTAATATGGCGCATTAGGGACTAAAATCGGCAGGTAACTTGGCGCACAAGTTTGTGGTTTATTTTGCTCGGGGAATTTTGTAGAAATAAAGTGCCGGTTTTTGGTTAGAAGGTAAGAAATATTTACTCAAAGTAATAACATTTCGTTTCTAATATGCATAAAAAAGTGTTATCCTAATTATTATCGTGTATTTTAGAGTTGTTTTTGAATAATTGTATTTTGAAATCGTTTCACCAGTTTTCGGGTTAGGTTTGTTCTTACAGAATAAATATTTAGAGGGTTTACAATAGTGATATTATTCGAATGTTGAATCATTATAACTGTTTTGGAAAAGAATAAATTTTACTTATTATTAATATAATTTTGATCTCTTGTTTATACAAAGTCTGTAAGCTTATCTTAAAATACAACATTTTTAGTCCTCCTCAAATTATTGTGAGACAATCTGTACTGTTAAAAAAACATTTTTTCTTGAAATTTGGGCAGATATAATCCCTCAATTATGTCAATAATATTAAACGTGAATACATTTATCTTATTTTCATTCAATTTTACTAATTTTTCTTCATAATTTGTTTTTTATTTAATAATTATGAACTGAAATCGGAACGCGCCACATTACCAAACAAGGTAGGACAACTTGACGCAGATGCTCTTTTTGGAAAACACATTAATTAACTGTTTTAATGAACTGCAATTGAATTATCTCCATGTATATAGCATTGGTAAGATATTAGCCTAAACAGAATATATCATATTACAATATTTTACTTTATATTTGTATTTTAATCGTGCATTTTCCTTTATATGCGCCGCATTCGCCGCCGCTCCCCTATATCGCGTTTGTTTTAACAAAAATTTTCAAATAAAATATGGAAAATCTATTGATGCGACTAAAATAGCATTTATCAGGTGTACAAATAAGTTTTACCCGTTTTAGGCAATTTTTTTCATTCATAAAAACCTAACAAACTGCAAGTGTCAATTAATGTAGTGGCCACTAGCTTCTACTACTGTTCGAAAACGTTCAGGCAATTGATGGATTCCATGGCGGAAGAAAGCTTGATCTTTTGACGCTACAAAGTCATCCACCATTTTTCGCGCTTCACCTTCAATTTTAATTTGGTGCTCAGCTAAGCTGTTTTGTAACGAGCGAAAACGGTAGTAATCGGAGGGGGCAATGGTTTGGCGGACCTAGGAACTTCTATGTCGCCTACCGTTGTCAGGCTTTACTGGTCTTCGCCCATGCCCAGAATATGATCTCTTTTCTTATATTTTTTTCGGAAAACGGTTCAGTTGAAAAGGGTAAGGTCCGCCAGTATTACTCTTTCAAGTTGAATCGTTTCACGAAAAAAAATCCAAAAAGAGATGATATTCTGGGCATAAACGAAGACCCGTTCAGCACGACAAGGCTGAGCCATATAGAAGTTTCGTGGTCCGCCAAACTGTAGAAGAATTTTAATTGAAAATTCTTCCGAATCTGGCTTACTCTCCAGACATTGCCCTGTCCGATTACCACCTCAAGATACACCTAAGAGTTTGACCAACTTCAAGATTTTATATTTGAAAGCTTTTTTTTCCCCCATCTTTTAGTTGTGTATCATCATTCACTTACCAGATATATATCTTATATTCAATCGATAAAAATCGACTAATGTTTGTTCAAATAAACAGGATAAATATCTGGTGAGGATATCATTTCATAGATCTCGGAGGGGGGGGGGAGGATTTGGAATATTTATACTCAATGAAAAAAAAAGCTTTTTATGAATAACATCTTGAAGTTCGTCAAAATGAATGCTATTTTAGTCGCTTCAATAGATTTTTGATATATTTTTATGAATTTCTGCTTAAACACATAAGACACACATCTGGTGAGGGTAAATTTTCATAGATTTCACGAAGGGAAACGATTTTTTACTGTGAATTGCTATTCCTGTTTTCCTTTTTTTAAACAGAAATGAGGTTCTGATTCGAATGAATTCGAGTTAACTGAAAACAAACCTGTTTGAAAATAAAATGTTGAAGTTCGTTAAAACAATTGGCATCTCAGTCGATTTTTTCTATACTTTGGAAAAATTTAGTGCATTAAACTATATAAACATCTGGAAAGGGTACAATTCAATAGATTTCAGGAAGATAAACAATTCTGAAATATGTAATGCTATCCGTATCGTACGTCGTTTTCGAGAAAAATGACACTTTTAGTTGTTAAAAATAAACAAATATTTTTTCTTAGAAACCCGTCGTACGATTTTTTTTCTTAGCTCATTATAATTGAAAATATCATCGGTCATTTTCTGGTTATCCCGGTCTAGTGGCCACCCTAATTTTTAAAAGAGTTTATTGAATGTTCGTCAACGATTCTAGCAGATGAAATTGAGAGTTGCAAGATATCTCCCCTACATTTCAAAATTCAATCAAAAATGAAAAAAGTGATATGTTTTTCAAAATTTTTTCAAAGAAAAAATTAAGAAATAGAAAAATCTATTTATTTAAAGAATAGGATATTCTAGTTGACATTGATACAACACATGAATTATATTTTGTATATTTTTCAATTCGATGCAAATAAGAAACGTTTTATACTTTTGAGCGTTTTGAAAATTTTCAAAAATTATTGAAAAAGAACGATTTTTCTGATAGATTAAGAAATTCCAATCGACATTTTCACTAGACATCAAATATATGTTGAAACAATTCCACTGCCTAATCGAAAAATTAATTTTCGTTTGAACCAAGATCGAGAATGCTTCGTTCAATCAAATTTTTAATAATTTATGGTCAACGATGTACAGCAGAAACTAACTTTTAAATAACTTCCAATCTAAACACTTATCATAGAAACCGCAATTCATATCCTGCGTACGCTAAGAAAAATCTTTTTGTTTGAATTGAACCATTAACTTTGGGGTTCATTAAAAAAATTCGTTAATGAAAAATTCGTATATTTCTTTTTACAGTGTCAGCTCTCGTGACCACGCCAAACTATAGACAAGCAAGAGCATTATTTGTACAAGGTAATTCAAATATAATCTGAAGCAAATATCAGAGAATTATTTCAATACCTCTAGTTGTTTAACCTTTCGCAGGCTACGCTGAAAATTCAGTAAGGAACCACGGCTAGATGTCCGTCCGTCGTTTACTACTACAATTGGGAATGGTGGTAGACCATTTCGCCATCTGATGCAAAAAATAGAACTAGAAAGAGTAAGTCTAGTTTTAAAGATTTATTTTCAGTTTTGAATAAGAGTTTTTTACGATTGTTTCCTAGAGTTTGAAACAATGACTAAATGAGAAAAATAAGTCTTTATACAAAAAAACCGTTTGAGATGGAATTGTCATCTTATACAGTAAAAAGAAACTATTCTGTCAAAAACGTTTTTTTACACACAAAAAATGATTTCCCTGTGTCATGTAAGTATCAATGCATTTTAAGCTTAAATGAACTGCAATCAATGTATGCAGTGAAAAATAAGTTCCAGATTTTACAGAAAATATAAATAATAGACGACTGGAATTGAAATACGAATTCTAACCTTACTTTTTAGGTCAGATTTTGTGAATAGTAAATATTTCATGTATGAATAATTCAGAATACTTTTTTCGATGAAGACCTACTTTTCGTATGCGATAAATACTTTAAATTCTACAACAAATCGTAAAAACACTTTAACAAAAATTAAAATGCATCTTTAAAATTCCAAATACTCCTGGTTCTGATTTTTGGCACCAAATGGCATATCACAGTTGAACTATCCCCAATAGCTCCTACAGTATTCGAAGGCCGAGGGATCAAAAGGGCCTAACTAACATTTTTTTCCAAATTGAGGTTTTTCCATTTTTGGATTCTTTGAACAAATCCCCACAACGAGATATAATGCAAAAAATTCAAAAAAAAATTTTCCACTTGAAAAACGAAGGCAAAATGCGCCACGGACCTAAGTCGAGGGGTATCGAGATATCAAAACGGTCTAACTGCTTTGCCGAGGTTGTAGCATTCGGTGATGATATTTGAATCATCTAAGTGTGTCCGGATGTTACCGTAGGCTCCAAGGAAGCAACCTGCGGTCGATAATTTAAATTTTTTTTTTGGTTATGATGCTCCTGTCATAACAAACGTCATCGCGTGTTTGGTGTGTTCCGAGGATTACTCAAATTTGTAAGTATACGAATCAAAATTTTGAAAAAGCGCAAACAGGGTATCATAAAGGAAACCCTAACGAGCATTTCTGTTGCTTTGTTTTTTCTTTAGCGTTAAAATTGGCGGAGAATGCCGCGAAAATCTGACACTCAGCATGAATGCGTGGCGAGGAATATACGACTCGCAACTTGCAGATAGGCCCTTTTGATCCCTCGGTACCCCTCGACTTAGGCCCCAGCTTATTTCGAAAGCTCATAATTTTTTTGGATTTAGACTCAATCAATTCAAACTTGGGGGATGAACGTAAAATGGTATCAACAATATATAATACAAATATCAACTTGATTCAACAAAATATTTCGGAATGAAAACGTTTTTTCCCCGCCCTGTAAAATTATGAAATTGTCAGGCCCTTTTGATCCCTCGGCCTTCATTTGTGCTGGAGAGTTAAAATTTGCCATGGATGTTTATCTGGGGTGGGATTGCGATGCCTCTCTTTCAACCATGTAAGAGAAACAACGAGGTGCGATCGAAGTTGAAACGATCGTTTCGAAATCTCTCTTTCTATTGTATATGGTAGATAGAGAGGGTTCGATGGTGTTTCAACGAAAAGTTATACTTATCCTTTCAAAACTATGAGACCCTTTCTGTCTACCATATACGATAGAAAGAGAGTCTTCAAAACCATCGTTTCGTTTTCTATCGCGCCTTGTTGTCTACCTCAGATGTTAAAAAGAGAGGTCCGTTCGACTTCAAGCATCGGATTCCGAATGCTGATGTGAGTTATTCTAAGAAGAATAATTTCATCCACTCAACTATTATTATGTTTTTTTTATCAGTGGCTTAAGACAAAGAGAGGTGAAGAAATGTGGAAATTTGTTTTACAGATCCTTATACTGGAAGCTTTTTTTATAGTCGAATGTTTCTCAGCATGCGGCTCAAATTGAAGTCCTTGGCATGAAGAATTCTGATGTAAAATAAAATTATCTATGTTATATTCTTTTTTTATATATCACTGATCAAAAAATAGGAAAATGAGGAAATTTCACTTTTCAGGCTTAATTTTATTTTCTGAACGGGAAGATTCAGAAATATTTCGGAAATAGGTTCCTATCCAAGCCTTTACGAATTGGATGTGAACTTTGCTTCCAATTCCTTTCCGAATGTCGAGGTGTACCACTAACCAAACCTCTCCGAGTCTTTTCGAATCTCACGCTCTAAAGGTTCTTTCTGGCTTCTTTCCGAACATTTTCGAATGTCCCGCTTGTGAACTTGATCCAAATGTTTTCGGTTTCCTGTCGAAAGAATCGCCAAATTATTCTTTCTGAATGTTGCCAGCTTCTTTCTGAAAAAGAGAGCTTATTTTTTACTGTGCTGGGGGGGAGTGTTTCATGTGTGGATCCAGGTATTTTATAAAATTGAATGTAGCATGCCATTAGGGCCAAACCCTTATTCTAACGGCCTTACAGGAGAGACAAAAATCGTTTTGAAAAATAAAACTTTCAGTTTATAAAAAAACATGAGAAAGGGCTTTTAATACAATCCAGTTCTGAATTGAATCCCAAATTAAATTGAACTCTAGATTTTTCCGAATTTTGACGGTAACAGAAAATCTTTCTGCGTTATGCGGCTCTCTATGCGCACAGAGGCGTGCGGGCACAAATTCTCAGTTAAACCCTTATAGAAAGCTTACAAAAACAAATAGAAAAATGAAATTATAAAAAAGAATCGTTTCACAACTTTTTTAGCCAATAGTCTCATTTTCGAAAATTTGCGGTTTTAGCTCTTATGGCATGCTACCTTTCAAAAAGTGTTTGCTCGAAGTGAAAAGTTCAAAGATGGCACATATATGTTCATGTTCATATTAATCGAAATTGCTCAAATTCTCCGCATATATACTTTTTTGAACTAACAAAAAATTGTTGGGATTCAAGAATAATATTTAAAACCTAATTTCTAGGACAATTATTAGTAGGCTCACAATTTGGAATAATTTAGTAGTCCTACATTAATGATTTTTATAATCTTTAAAATAGTAACTTTATTTTTTTACATGATCAGATCTTCTACCAGCTGAGAGACGTTATTTATTAGCTCAGGCATCAGATCGTTCATCAGCTCAGAGAAAAGACCTTATAATACGCACCGAAGACTTTGATAACAGGTTCAGACTCAGGCACGGTACAGACCTAGTTGCAGCATGGGTTGGTAACGAATGGTATAAAACGGATACATCTGGCATAGTAGGTAATTAAAAAACTATAATACAATCTATAAAAGTATATATTGATTGATTAGTAACCGAAATCATTCAATGGTTGGTAAATATTTCTACTAATTGACTTCAATAAGATAAAATTCAACATTTTTAAATAACAAGGTTGCATCCCGGAGAATACAAATGAAAAGGTGCTATAGAGTTGAAGGAACTGATGTCCACAATACAATTTATATGGTCTCTCTGAGATGGAGCCTTGTCATTTGGACCCATCGAATTCTGATTTTTGTTCAATATTCCATTAGTGAAATGCTGAAATATTGCTATTTCACGAGTCATACAATGAATTACTAATTTGATGAAAATTTTACTCATTCAGTAACAGATAATTATGGCAACCCAGTGGTGTATGACAAAATCGTTGGTGATATAGTGGTACTCAACTTCCGAACACATTCAGAATATTTGGGAGAAGGAAAATTCCGCGTGTTACCCGAAGATGAGCGGAAAAATATCACTGCGTAGCTCCGGCGTTCCTACACAAATATGTTCTACACATAAATGTACTGTACACAAGATAGACTGCTTATATTTTTCCTACACAAAATATTTTATGCACAGAATATTTTCCATTCCGAATTTATTACTATTATATTTTCCCTATACATAATATTTCCGTTACAGAATATATCCTACACAGAAATAAAAAGTGAGTATTTCATACTCGAAATATTTTACACATAAATATTATGTCGAATATTTTTCCTACACGTAATATTCTCTCTACAGAATATATCTTACACATTATTAAATAGTGATCAGTTTATTCTGAAGATATTCCCAAAACATTGTACACATAAATATTATGTATGAAATTTTCCCTGCAAAAAAAAAATTACACAAAATATATTCGATATAAAATATATCCTACACAACAAGAAAATATTTCTTGTGAGGAAAATATGTATAACAGTATTAAATTCGATGTAGGAAATATTCTGTGTATAAAATATTTTGTGTGAAAAAAATATAATCAGTATACGTTGTATAATGTGTATGTAATGTACAAATAAATAATTAGGACGAAATCCGCTTCACACCAAAAAATTGTGCTTATTTATACCTCTTCTTTTCCCATCCTCAAACCCACGTATAAGTATGAACTTCTCTTAATATATTAAGATTTGTTTTGGAGCAATATCAAACTACTGGTTTGCAGTTAAAAAGATACAATATACGTTGTACAACACTAGTGTGGAATAACCAACTTGGTAGTTTTAAATTATATATGCAGGCTCCGAAGCCATGGAGAAACCATCATATATAAACCCCAGAGACATCCTTGTCAATTGTCTTACATTCTCGGCAGTCATACTGTTCACTTCGACCTACGATTAACGAATCGCTTTGACAAAGTCGCAGCTTCTAACTCATTGTGACCAAAGAAACACTCTGAATAAGTCGCGTACTTTCAAGTTCAACTCAAAATAGTTAACGTGTTCAAGTCCCGAACTAAGTCCCCTCGGCTGAGACTTTCGGTCGTTGCAGAGAAACTTTCCGAATAAAGTCCGCGGTATTAACGTTCGTGAAAGGACTCACTATTGAATTACTTTCAAGTGAATTCAAATTCTCATCCGGTAAAACTCCGTCGGTGTTTTACAAACAATAAGGAGATCCAACCGACAAAACAACGCACTCTCTTGCCCTTTCAAGTATCGAAAGGTATATGTAAGTCTATTTCATGTAACTTTTGACTTTATTCTTATTCTTTACAATAAAGTAACTATTTAAGCACCCATCTCTCACTCATTTCAAACACTGTATTATGACACAGTCCGCGTAGGGCTGATAAGTGACACACAAACTCACAATCAAATAATTGGTTAGGTCTTACCAGCCTGACATAATCAGCACACTGGTCGCTCTTTTCCTATTTTCCATTTTACCCTCGCCTATTTCTCGGGACGTGACAGCTGATTTGGTGGCAGCGGTGGGATTGTCACTTATATTTAAATTTAGTGTTTTCATGAACAAATTTAACTTCAGTGTATTTTTAAGATAGCTATTTCATCAGCACTTGAGAGTATAAGTCCTTCTTAGATACGTTGCACTGTCACCTTCGGGGCAAGGCAAAGTTCGAAGTGCATGATAGGCGTTGGTATACTTCGCGTGCTCGCAAGCTCTGCCATCGTTAATAATCCTACAAAATACCCTGAGTTAACCTTGTGTGTACTCCTTGTATCAGGATTGTACAAGTGAAGGGTTTAAATCAACGTCATCGAGAATCAACATTCGAAAATCGCGTTTTAGATCATTCAGCGAACTAACATCATTTTAAACGAATTTTAGATCAAAAAACTCAAGTCTGCTATTTCCAAAGTCTAACTAAACCACAACCGTGTGGGAATCCCGGAATCAAGGGGCTGGAAAATGAATTAACTTGAAAAGTCGAACCTTTCCGACATTTCAAACCATCCAAATAATTTATAGATATAACTCTTATAGTTTTAAAGTATTTATGAGCCTGTACTTGACCATAAACTGGTCAAACATATAATTAAATACAGAATTTACATGAATTAATTATCCATTGTTACTTTTATACTTTTATATATTGTTATAGTTACCCGAATCGGGTAGTGTCACGCCTACCCCGAAAGGGAAATGGCTTAATGGTATACATACATACATACATTGAATTATTATCATGATAATTTTATACACCCAGTGATATCCAGAATTATCGTCGTATAACTTATACTAAAACACGGATTCTTTGATTCATTCTTTTCGAACTTTAGCTGTCTTACCGTTACTGTCCTTTTCCACTGTACAACGGAGGCAACTCCTGGTTAGTGATCAAGGTGTATATGCGATCGGACAATTCATTTACTTTGCGACGAATATTAATCCATCTGAAAGACACAAATATGATTTCAATTCTAAACCAAAAGGAAAGTTCCTAATCGAATTATTAATAATTTAGTTACTACGAGTCAGAAATTGTATGAGGGATATTTAATCCACTTATAGGTAGAATCACACTTTTATAGAAAGGAGTTCTTGCAAATTATTAATTTAACGAATCTTTAAGCTTGGATACATTCTAAAGGCGAATGTGTAATTATCGATCACAGCTTATAAATAAACAAAAGTCCAAAACGATAATTTCAGTCCACACAAATTACTTTAGAGTTGAAATAGCTAACTTGGTGTACGACCCATCTTTGAACAATAATTTGATTGACTTGGGCAAGTTATCACCTTTTATTGAAATAAACCATTCTAAAGTTCTAATTTGTCCCAAAAATTCATTTTCAATAATTGGCACAGTTCAAATTCCAATATTAAATTAAATTGTTGAATTTAACGTGATAACTTCGGAAATCGCAACCGAGATCTCTGATATAGTAGGTAGATCATTTCTAAAACAATTACGTTTATCTATTCCTGAGTTCCTTAAATGAATAAGAGAAATTCGGCCGAATATTAAATCAAATTTTCTAGCTTACTTAAAAGCTATGTGCTCTTAACTAGACGCAATTCAGGTCACACATGTTATTTAATTGTAGTCATTGTAATAGTTTTAAGCTGCCATTGCAGAGCCAGATATATCGCATAGACATTGAACTTTCATATTTTAAATTATACAGACGGTAGTCCTCTACTCGTCTCTAAAAAAAGAGTGTCTGTCTAGCATTCACTGGACTTAACCACTAGACAGTGGAGGTAGTCTCTTGTTAGTGATAGGTACACGTTTACGATCAGACATTCTACTTACGTTACATGCAATGATTTTAGTCGCTCGTGATCAATAACTTTTACTCAATCTATACCTGAGTGTAGAACCAACATCATACGGTTTTATCTAATACAAAAATAGTATATACTCTTAATTCGTAAAGAAGTTGAAGTTACGATTGAACATCGAAGGGTTAATTTATTGTAGCTGATTAACACAATTATCACTTAACTTAAACACAAAAGATAGATTGTATGACAGTCCTTGACAGTCATTGTACAATCCCAAATTTCACATAAAAATAATTGACTTTGTTTACAATTTAATTCCGAGTAATTATTCAATTCAGGTGAATAAAACTCTCAGCTCTCTTTGAAATTACTCAATTTTAATTTCATTCCCAAATAGCTCACAAAATGCCTAACGGCCCTGATGACACTCAATTTACTGGCGATATCAATCGCACACTCAGTGAAGCCATGATGATATCCATGGTAGAGTGTTTCCCCGTAAAACAAGGGATCGTATAGATCCCTATGTACGACGGAAAAAACATGCCCGTTAGAGACTTTGTTCAAGATATTATGAACGGAGAATCATCAGTGCCATCTAACTGTGAAACACAGTATCTTAAAGCGGTTTTGGCCCGACTAGAAGGCGCAGCCAGAGATAGTATTCATGGAAAAAGTTTTAAAACAATTAAGGATTTAATTAAACATTTGAAACAACGTTTTGCCCCTCGTAAAACGTATGCGTGGTATCTGCATGAAATTTCTACGATTAAAATGAGACGAGAAGAAAACGTCAGTTAATTTTTGGATTGCGTGATTCTTCTAAAATCAGGAGCTCAGGCCGCACTCGAAGATAAATACCCCAACGTGGACCAACTTTTAGCCCCGTTAAAGGACTGTGCTCTAGAAGCCTTCAAACCTGGGTCACCGGATAATATTGCGGGTTTAGTGGAAGCATGCAACCCCTCAAGTTTAGATGATGCCTCGAAAGTCGCGCTTGAATATGAAGCGTGATAACAGTTAAATCCTCACTACTCCACAAATTATTACCATGAACCAAGGTATTATCAGCTTAGTTATTCGGGAAAACGGGATCGCAGCCCTAGCCCACATGTGCGTTTTGCGACAGCCCCCGATTCATATAAAACTTGGGATAAGAAACGGCATCAATCCTGGATAATAAAACGTTCCTATTCACCTGGGGGTTCAACCCACCCCAATGAAAGTTAGTCACATTTTTCCAGTGATTATAACCCTCCCCAACAATACCCGTATACGCCGTATAATTCTCATCATCAATATCCGACTACTTCTATGCCAAATAATGGATATTCCAATTCAAGTTAATCCCGAGGGGAAATGAACACACCGCCCCGTGCACAATCCCCCAATCCAATAAACAGTGAGACTTTAAACTACAATTCCGCTCGCCGTACAGACGCAGCGACAGGCGAAGTGGAAGAAGAGCGTCAGAAGAGCGTGCGAATTCTAATGGAACAAAAAAGATCTACCACACTAAACTCAGTAGAGAGTACCCAGTAGTCGCTTTTTCATCGTCCAATTTCATAAAAACAAGAGCATTATTCTTAATCGACACCGGAGCCGACATTAATATGATAAAACTGAGTTCCCTACATGAAGACTTATTGATAACTGAGGACGAATCAATGGATATGACAGGAATTACGACCGTTAGGATTTCAGCCATAGGCACCATCAAGTTACATGCTTACCATTAATAGTAGCAAGAGAAGGGTTGCTAATGGGAGAAGCCGTAGTATCAAATTCTAATGGGATATGTCACATTTATGCCATAAATACTACGGAAGACGACCTAGAAGTTGAAACTGATCCCCAAGAACTAATTCCCTTCGAATGTCATCAATTCCTAGGGGATGAATTCGAATAATACTCTACTGACGAGAATTATTAACCCCCGGAAGAGAGGGTGCAAGCTATTCTAGACATACTAAAACTAGATCATTCAAATCAAGAAGAGAAAGATCATGTAACTGAAATTGTGCAAGAATATTCAGAGGTATTTCACTTAACTGGAGAATCATTAAGTTAAATCATCAAGTTAAACATAAAATACACACAAACGATGATGTTCCGATACATGTTCGCCCTTATCGATTTTCTCCTCAACAAAAGGAGGAAGCAAAAATTGTAATAGATAGAATGTTAACAGAGGATGCTATCGCACACTCAAAATCACCCTATAGTTTTCCCATGTTAATAATTCCAAAAAAATTAGACCACACGGGAAAACGAAAATACAGAGTGGTAATTGATTTTCGATTATAAAACGAAAAAACTATTGGAGACGCTTACCCTTTTCCGAACATCATCGAAATTATGGATAATTTAGGAAAAGCTCAATATTTTACAGTTTTCGACCTAGCCAGCGGGTTTCATCAGATCGAATTAAACCCTGCTGACAGACCAGAAAATGCCTTTTCTTTCCTGAACGGACATTACGAGTATATTAGAATGCCCATGGGTTTAAAGAACTCGCCAGCAGCTTTTCAGAGATTAATGGACCAAGCTCTTTTAGGATTACAAGGAGTCGAACTATTAGTTTATCTCGATGACACAGTAATCTATGCAGAAACTTTAGAAGAACATGGGAAGAAAGTAAAATGTCTCCTTAACAGACTAAAAGGGGCAAATTTGTCAATTCAGCCAGAGAAAAGCGAGTTTTTATTTGAAGAAATTACCTATTTGGGCCATATAATTAGCAGTGAAAGAGTGAAGCCCGGTCCCAAAAAAATGGAAGCTGTTAAAAATTTTCCTACTCCTAAAAATCCGAAGAATATAAAACAGTTTTTATGACTTGTAGGATATTATGGAAAATTTATTGAAGATTTCGCAGCAAAAACTAAGCCTCTAGCCAATCTTTTGAAAGCGGGACTACCTTTTAATTAGGGTCCAGAAGAAGAAAAAAGTTTCCAAACTATGAGACAAGCCTCATGCGAAAACCCCATCTTGCAATATCCAGATTTCTAGAAACCATTCGCTATAACCACGGACGCCTCAGGATACGCCGTTGGTGCGGTTTTAAGCCAAAAATAGTGCCAAGAATAGTGCAGAATGCAATCATTTTACTACTGAAAAAGAGTGTCTCGCTGTTCTGTATGCAGTTCTGAAGTATCGACCTTACGTGTATGGAAGGGCATTCACGCTAGTTAGTGATCATGAACCACTAAAGTGGATAAACTCCGTAAAAGATCCGGGACAGAGACTAATCCGATGGCGGTTAAAATTAAGGGATTGAGATTATGATTTCAAATATAAACCTGGAAAATTGAATACAAACGCCGATGCCTTTTCCAGAAATTCCATCATAGAAAGTGCTTCCAAGAAAAACGAAAACGAAAAAGAGAAGAAAAGTGCAAAATTACTACCAATACAATCACGTTAAACTAAAAAAGGCACTGAAGGACCAGCAAAGCCTGTAAACAAATTTTCAAACCGACCCTCGATAGTAACAAGAAGAGGACCAATAACCAAAACCGTTACCTCAAGGCCTTCTATTTCAGGAACCCAACGGGTAACTTTCAAACCCAAGGACGAAGAAATGAGAAATAAAACTCGACCCAATTACAGCGAGTCCAGTACCGACTCAGAAGATGAGACAGCTGAATCCGATGATCGAGTCCCTCCTATAAACAAAAAAATAAATTGATTAGCAGTTCGAACTCGAAAGTTCATTGTCTCACTACCCAAAAGTGAACAGTCCAGAATCCAGTGAAGATAGCGAAAATATGAAACCTAAGGAACAAGAAAAATTTTCTTCAACTCAAATAATACGTCCTGAGATCGGACAACGCAAAAGCGTAACTTTCGCACTTCAACCGCCCAATACGCCGGATGAATTAGCAACATTTTGTCCACCAGCCTGTGGGTTGCCCCAAGCTTTATCTACACCACTTCCAGAATCAGCGAAAATGAAAGAAACTACAGAACTTCCGATGAATTCCAACGAATACATCAAGCCCAGACAAAAAGATATGAATCAACCCGAAACAACCTGTGTTTCAAGAACCGAGACTGCGAAAATAGTTACAGAGGACGACAGTACATGTACATCAATCACTAGCATCCAGCCTACATTGCCGACTGGATACAATCGCCCTGCTAATATTGATGCATTCCCGAAAATAAAAGGTAGCCGCGAAAATTTAACGTATCATAGAGGAAACTATGTACACTTCCTTTCCAAAGACTGCGAATTCACTACGCCTATAGGGCGCTTATTAATAGACATAAAAGCCATTGCTCCTTCGAGAATTAAAGAACAACATCCTAAGATATGTCAAATACCTATGACTCCCCGCGGCAGTTATAAAGTTTACACGATCATCCTAAAACAAAACCATTCCGACGAATTGAATGAGGAAAATCTAAGAATTGGACTACACGACCTACGTGTAGCTCTCGAAAGAGAGAACATAAACTTATTTCGAATCTCGAAACAAGGAAATTTGACTGATAGCTTACCCAAAGGCTCCCTGATAGAGGTTCTAGAAGAAATTTTCGATTATAGCAATAGCGAAATCACATATTGCTATGGAAGTGCGTGTGTACCGCCTGAAGAAGGTCATGGTCCAATAATAAAAGAATACCATTGAAGTGAGATAGGAGGACATAAGGGAGTTAACAAAACTTATGGGCGAATAAGAGAAAGATTTATGTGGCCAGGAATAAAAGAACAAGTCACGAAATTTGTGCGAAAATGTAGTATTTGCCAGGAACAGAATATTATTCAAGCCAAAACCCACGAACCCATGATTATTACAGACACGCCTATAGAAACTTTTGACAAAGTATCACTCGACACAGTAGGACCATTGCCAACAACTCCCGATGGAAATACGAGAACTTCCCGCTGAAGAGTTGGTAGCCGTCGTTTCCGCCTGCAGCCGTATGACTTGACACAGCGAGGAGTAATATCCCAGCGCAGTTTCCACAAACAATAACCGACTGCAGAAGGAGCTCATGTTCAGTCGACAAGGACGAGTAGAAAGCATAAATTCTGAAATTAACAAAAGAAAGTTAAAAATCCATTTAAAAGAAAAACGCAATAAAGCAAGCAGCAACGCACAAGTATCGGGCAACACTATGGTTAATCCAAATTGTTTAAATTTAGCCGCGTTGTCAAATAACAATTCTTACAAGGACCTCAAAGATACTTGTAACAAAGCACCCGGGTCCCTAAAAGGTAATTGCTGCACTAAAATGAAGTCGTTGTCAGAGACAGCCCACCCGAAGGACTCTCGGCACCAGGAAGCTACGATCCGTACTGCCTTGGTGGACTTCGCTTGACGAACCTCAATAATAAAAATTTCAGACAAGGACTCTAATCGAGAAATTCGTTTCACTACACTATCCAGTTTTGAATGAGCCAAGCAAGGAACTATCTTCGAAATGGATACAACCGGATCCTGCACAATCGTTTCAGACTCGAAAAGTGATAGACTAAAATCATCTATAATTTGTTCAAAAGATGTAGACAAACTAGCTAGGTAGAAGGGAGGGGTGCAAAGAGAGAGAGAGAGAGAGAGAAAGGGAGAGAATTAGGGTGTAGTTGCGCGCGATCGGCGTTGGCTTGCCACTGAGTAGTGTTCCATCGATATATCTATAACGGTGCGTGCGGAGCTCCCTCGTGTCCGGTTTCGAAATCTGATTCCAGCGAATCAAAATCTAATTGAAATCTAGTATGGATTCTGATCCCACACAAATCGAAATACAAAGTGGATTCTGATTCCCAACAAATCAAAGTCTAATATGGATCATAATTCCAAACGAATCAAAATCTCGTATTAGCCAAACTGACGCTAACGAATCAAATTCCAATCGAAAACAGATTCCAAACGAATAAAAATCTCACCTCAATCAAAATCGAAAACTACCTACATGTGTATGACGCCCACGCCGGTCTCAGTCGAATATGAATTCTTTTGTACGTCGTGAAGGGAATCTCATTCAAAAATGAATCAAATTTCTAATCCAAATCCAAAAAAGGAGAACAAATGCACTTACGGACTATGTGGTTGTTCTCAACATTGCAAACGTCTCGAGACCGGCTCTCAGGCAGAACTGTGTGATGGTTTGCCACATTGCAAACGCCTCGAGACAGGCTCTCAGGCAGGACAAACTTACTTTCTGACTGTGTGATGGTTTGCAACATTGCAAGCGCCTCGAGACAGGCTCTTAGGCAGGACTAACTTACTTACTGATGGTGTGATGGTTTGCGACATTGCAGACTCCTCGAGATAGGCTCTCAGGTATGACGGATTTATAGATTGTGGATTTGTTGCAACATTGCCAGCACCATGAGACAGGCTCTCAGGCATGACGCAGTTACTTTCCATGACGCATTGTGTATTTTGTCTAGTTGGGTTCTGTTATTTAACTTCGCTTAAATCTTGATTATAGTCTTACAAGACGCTTTCCACGTCAAAAAAATCAATCTTGGCAGCCATCTCATCGATTTTTATGAAACGCAGTGTTGTTGTGGTACTTTATGGGTAATGCTTTTTGGCAGAAGGATTCTCAAAAAATTTTTAAATTCTGGGCGCGACGCCATTTTGAAATTTGAGGTGGTTTTTTTTTTTTAATTGTAATATTTCCGACAATTATTTTCGGATTTCAATGAAACTTATAGGCACTGTGTAAAACAAGATGCTGTTTTATATAAAATATGAAACAAAAAAAAATTTCAAAATTTTTACCAAAAAAAACTCAAAAAAATTTTTTGATTCCATTTTTGACGAATTTTGCTATTTTTGATTTTTGATTTTTTTCGAGAATAATATTCCTTGTTCTTTTATCTTTCATTTAAAAAAAAACTTGATGGACACTCATCTGGTTCGCGAGTTATGAATATTTAAAG